>JBBMKC010224171.1:0-12011 GCA_037834085.1 Bipalium vagum
TATTATTATTATTATTATTATTATTATTATTATTATTATTATTATTATTATTATTATTATTATTATTATCATTTCTAGTTATAAGGAAGGTCTCAATTATCTTTTAATTTATTTGTTTCATCCTCATTTTATTTAACTTTATTCTGCTAAATAAGTTCAACGAAGTTCACTCTATTTTGATTTGTAAATTTTGGCACAAAGGCGTTTATTAAATTTGTTGTCTAAATTGAAAAATTAATTAATTATTTCAAAATTGATTATACATTTTATTTTATATTAATTATTGTTATTACTATCATTCCAAACAATAATTTTTCAAAATTCAACAAGTTTCATTGACTTTTTCGTGATTTATCTTCTTTCAGGTGATTCAAAACTCAATATCACGACCATTCTCAAAGTTTTTGTAAACAATAGAAAAGGACTGAAACACTTTTTAAACCGATACATTTCTGTAAGTATTTAGCAGTTTTTCCAATTAAATTTGAGATTTTTGTCATTTAGGAATATTTTTACTTGTTTCCTTTACTTTAGTAAATAATGTATAGTACGTATTAAAAAAGTTGAGATGTAATAAGTAATCTTATCTAAATTTTACTAATTAAAAATAGTCATGTTCATTTTTCTTAATGATTTTAAAGTCGATATAGTCGTTTATTGTTGATTGTTAATAAATGTTTCGAAAAATTATTTGAAATTTAATTAATGTTTTTTGTGAAGTGAATAAGTTTATTTGAAATTATTTATCATTACTTATATTTTTATGCTTACTATTTATTAAAGATTTTTAATGTTATTCTTAATATAATTATTGATTTTTTTTCTTTTACTTATTTTCTCAATAATTGATGCATTAAGAATATGATTTATTACATGTCACTAATGGCTTAAACGTTAATAAATTATTCATTTAACCAATGTCCTTTTCACTTATTTCACTGATTCTCTCAATCAGTATCAACAAGTTCTTTTCATTCAAATTATTATAATTTATTTAATTGGTGTTTTTAAAAGAAAGAAATATTCTTATAAATTTTTCATGAATTATTGAATTGTGTGTATTTTTCAAGTATATTATATGAATGATACACATTTTAACATTATTTTTAGTTAATTCATTTTATTCCCAATATTATTTTGAATTAGACAAGTTTTCGTTATTATGTCTGAGAGTTCTTGGCTAGTTTAGAAATAGAATTTTCATATATTTCAATGTACAGAAAAATATTTTGGTCTTCTGTTTTTAATTTTCCGATTGTATTATTTTTCCAAAAGTAAAACAAACAATAATATCAATGGAAACAAGAATGACGATTATTTCGTTTTTTAGATAAAACAGAAGATTTTGGTTATTATGATTTTTTTTTACTTGAAAATAATTTTTTCAATAAATAATTATTTTCACTGTGATTTATTGATTTTTGTAAAACTTTTAGAACTGGTATTTCAGAACTATTTTTATCAATTAAATTGTCTAATTTAATTCTGGAAATAAAGTTCAGAAATTCTCTTTCCTGAAAATTGTATTTAGAAATTCAAAAAATATTTATATCACTAGAAAACGGTGACATATAAAAAAGGTGAAATTGACATAAATTCTCATTTAGTTTCTATAGATATACTAAGGAAAATAAATTAGTAACAGTCAAAATGTTCATATACCATTGATTGAAATAAATTGTATTTTGTATCATCTCTGATGTTTTAGCATTTTTTTCTCGTTTTCTCTAATTTTATTATATTTTGTTCTTTCAATACATAACAATTTTTCTAAGAAAATTATTTCAATCGAAGAAAATTACAGTATCTATGTTGACACGTTGCTGGAACTGTTATTGTATGAGGTGCAAAAAGAGCCTGAAATATCCAAAATCTCTGCACAAGAAGCTATGTCCATTTTACGCAGTGATAAGGTTAATTGAGATATTTTGGATTCATAGGGAAAATGAATTTTCTTCAGCTTCTTTATCATCGATCGAAGGCTTTGATTTGCTGTCAAATGAGAGGCTTTTCACAAGGATATCAATATTTATGTGAACTACAGGAAAAGTAATTCAGAAACGATATCACAGTTTTTTTATTATTGAATGTAGTTATTTAGAGATACTAAACAGTTTCAAAGCCGAAAATAATTTAGAAGGCGTTATGAATACTTGTCATAAGTTTGGGTAATAAATAATATTTTTATTTTAATATTATGCATTTTTAATATGTTGTGTATAATTTATTTTTCCTTTATTTAATAAACAATTCTAATTTTTTTCAATATCAACCTGTTTAAAATAAATTTGTCATCATTACCAATAATAAACTATAAATTAATATTAAAATATTAATTAAAATAAAAATTTCAGTTAGTATTGTGTAATTTTCATAATTTTTTTTCTAGAAATTTGAAAATTATATTTCCCTAAGAATTACATTTATTTGCTTATTTCTAATTATTAGATTTTCAAGGAAAGATAATATTAACGAAATATTTTAATTGAGACAAATAAACATAATAAAATTTAAAATGCGCGTTTTATTGGCGGTTAATGCAATAATAATGTTATTCGTTCAAACGTACATTTCTAACTTATCAGAATATTATTAATTCTTTATTATTATTATTATTATTATTATTATTATTATTATTATTATTATTATTATTGTTTTCTTAATAAATTAAGTTGTTTCTATTAAAATATTTTAAAAATTCAATATTCTATTAAATTTCAGAAAGATGTGTTTTGATATTCTTCAAAAATGAAGTAAAGATGTTTACTAAGTGAAGTTATCTATTAACTGTGTTTACCGTCAATATTTCCTTAGAGATTTCGAGAGATTTTCGAAAAATTACTTTATTTTTCAATTTCCTTGAATATTAAGAATTTTGATAAAAAAGTAATTAAGAAAATGTTTAATTATTTATCGCTTCTTTTTGGAGTTTCCTGTAAAACTTGTAAATAACATTAAAACGAAATATTTTTTTAATATTTCAACAATTATCATTTGTATTTCAAAAAATTGTTAATGTCCTCCAATGTCCAGCTCTCGTGAACCTGGCTTGTGGATTAAAGCATTGGAATATCTCATTGAAGTAAATGCGGACCTGAAATATTTTACTGATGTTATAACTGGTAAGAACTTAGAAGATTTCGGATTTCAATGCTTTTTTCGTTGTCATTACTTAAATTTTACAATTTTTTGATATTATCCAAAAATTTTTATTGATAAATTTTAAACCTGTTCATTTACTGTATTTCCAAGCAATATTTATCTTAATATTCTCATACTTAAATGTGATTTTAAGAACTTATAAATATAAGGACTCTTAATTATTTTTTTTAATTATCTTATTAAAAATCAATATAATTAATTTCCTTAAGTTTTTAATATTTATAATTATTTTTGTGATTCATAAATCGATAATGGGAATCTTTTTTGGATATAATTGGATAAAAACAAAACGGTTGATATTTATGAAAAATGAAAATAATCACTATAACAAGACCTACTGTTCATTAAAAAGGATATATACTTTTTATACTCAACGATAGTCAAGCTGTAAAGAATAATCTTTAATTTCCTGTTTAATAAACGTCAATATTTAAACATCAATTTTTTTATAATCATCTCTATTTTCTGATATTTTTTAATTTACCCATGTCTTGTTCATAAAGGGTTTAACATGGAATTTAAGGATTTCATTCTAATTCAGGAAATTTATAAATTTTTAATTATTGATTTTTTTAAATTTTAAATAACTAAAATCACATTTATTTTAAATTGTCACAGGAAAGAATTAAATTCTAACTAATCAAAAAAAATTAATGAAATAATAATCGTATCTGTTATTCTAAGTCTCCATCAATATTTCAACTTAATCTATGAAATCGCTGTCTGCTTTTGAAGGTTAATGATTCTGTCCAGTTTGAGAATGAATAATAATGAAAAAAAACCAATAAAATTTATTAGATAATTTTTGTACGTTAATTTTGAATACAAATATGTTTATTAATTTATAATGATTGATTTCTAATAACTAAAATTCAAGAATACACTTTAAGAATATTTTATTCAATATACAATTTTTTAAAAATTAATATGAAGACCATTAACTTATCGAATTAAGGGTAACTCAAATATTTTATTTCCATATATTTTGACCGATATTTTTTTTAATTCTATCGAATAGTTTGTGGTGTTAAATGATGTTTAAACGCAAGCACTATATTTCTTTGTTATTATTTTTTTCTATTACGATTTTTAAAAATTATAGAAATTGAAGGCCAAAGCTTGATATCCCCACTGTTATTGTTAGAGAAAATGACCGCTAGTCCTCATTCTTTACAATTCGGATTAGTTAAAGTTAGGAAATTTTTACCACAATGAGAAAATCTCCCGAGTTAATTTTTTTTTATTTCAGGACTTTATCTTGCGATATTACGAAAAAAATGAAAAGTTAATTGATCAGTATCAGAGTGAAATTTCCAAGTTAAGGGAAGAAACTAAGAAAAATAATGAGATAATTCAAGGTTTAGACAACGAGTTAGTTCAATAAAATTTCCATTTTTTGTGTTTTATGAGCCGTTTTGTAAATCAGCGTTCAGGTTTTCCAAAATCTGAAATGTATGATATGTAGCAGCACTTTGGAAATTCCTTCTGTTCACTTCCTCTGCAATCATTCTTATCATAAACAGTGAACTTTTTTGGTCATTTGTTATTATTATCACTTATTGTCTGTTTTTAAGATGTTTCGATAGATATACTAAATCCAGTGATGAATGTCCCAACTGTGCACCTCAAATAGAGTTAGTTCCTTTTCACTTCAAATGCAATTAATAAATATTATTAATATAAAAAATATTTCATACTGATTAAAGTAAAATAATCTTTGTGATTATTTTATTTATTTATTTTATTAATTATTTGTAAAATAAAATTGATTATATATAATAAATAATTTATTTTTATAATTTATTGATTATATTTTTTTATTAATTATTGATTGTTTATACAAAAATATAAATTAAGGAAATATTTTGAAAATCAATAGCACCAGTTTATCGGAATTTTATTAATAAATTGGCTTAGTTTATTCATGGTGCAATTTAAATTTAAATTCTAAAAAGATTTTAACCTATTTTTCATTTGAAGAAATCGTTTTGTTCTTAAAATTGATATTGATCGAAAAGAACTGACATTTATGAACTCAAGTTCATTGGATTCTAAAGAAACTTTATATAACAAAATGAAATAAGCATCATTACATAAAATATTCAATATCAGTCTGTTATAAAACTAAAAAATCTCCCTATTTGAATATGTATCAATTCAAAGCTTTACAATTTTTTAATCTCGGAAAATTCTGATTTATTTTGCAAACGATATCATACTTGGCCACAACGAGAAATTGAATGTAAAATTGAAATAAAAAGGTTTATTGTTTAAATTTTCTCCCACAGTTCTTAATATGTAGTTATTTTCATATTGTAAATAATTGATCGGCATAGTTTCGTGGCTATAGGTCACAGTATTTTTTATTTAATCAAATAGTAGTAAAAAAATATTAATAGTAAATAATAATAATTAGTGAGAGTGGATGTCTTCATAATCACAGTTAGAAAATGATAAGAAATAAAATGATTTTAATCACCTCCTAATTAAGATTTCTCTGTTTTCTCAAGTTATATATTTCTTTAAAAGAATGTAAACGCTTTTTAAGAATTATTTTAATTAAGGTAAACTATTTTTTCATAAATATTGAATATATATGTTCTCTTGAGTTATAACTAAAGCAGAAGCGAGTGAAATTTGATGTGATGTAGAAGTTTTAATTCTGTAAAATTAACTTTCAAATTACTGTTTCAATTTCAATTATGGGTTACTGCATTTTTTCTCCAACAGACGATATTTATTGTCCGATATCCCAGATTAAAACCAGTAGTTCTGAACCAAATTCATTTTGTTTTTTGTATGAACAACTGTCAATCAGATGTTATGAATTCTTTTATATATTATTTTCGTTAATGCATAATTTTATGTCATTTCTTTAGTACGTTATAGGTTGATTGATTTTTAATAAATTTTCTTGCCGTGTCCTTAAATTATATTTTTCTATTTTTGTAATTTTCGATCATAATTCCTTAAGGTTGATAGTAATTTTCCCCCATTCTCCCCTATACTTTTACATTGATTTTCGAACATAAATAGTGAATCTAAATTCCTTTTTAAATGTGTTAACTTGAAAAAGGAATGTCATTAATATATTTATATTTTAATTGAAGCCGGGCAGATGAAAATATATTCCGCTAGAAATTATTTTAATAAAAATATTTGTCTCGCTTCTTTTGCTTATCGGTCTTTAATTCACACTGGTTGTTTTATATTTGAAAAATTATGTTTTATAATTTTTACATATATCATATGTATGAAACTTAAAATGCATTAAATATCAATGTTTAAAAGATAATCTCTCAAAAAATATTAAATTTCGATACATTATCAAGGCGGAAAAATTAAATTGTTATTTATAGTCATATTTTCAAGTTCTAAATAATATGGAAAATAATTGTTTTATTTTAGTTTAATAGAATACTTAAAGATTATAATTTATTGATTTTTTATCAAAACAGAATTTTTTATAAAATTAATTTCTCTTTTAATTAAATTAGAATCAAAAATATCTGCTTTAGAGTATTGGAATATACAAAATTGAAAGTTCAAAATCTATTTAATTTTTAAATAAATTAAACCACTCCACTTAATCTGTTTATAAACAGTTAAAATATAATATTTTTTAATATAACTACGTTTTCGATTATATCTTTCGGCTTAATAAATAATATTTGAACATTTAAATTGTCTGTTAAAGCCTTATTTTACGACCACAGATATTTTTATAAATGTTTCTGTAATGATTTTTACTATTCGATAATTTGAAAATCCACAGAAAACTGATTTTAATAAAGTTAAATAATTTTCTGATTTATTAAATTTAATGTTTCAATCTTCATTTATTAAATATAAGAAATATTTCATTTAATTAATAAAGTTATGTGCTAGTTAGTTTTGCTTTAGAACTGAAGATTTTCTGTAAAAAAATTTGTCTGTTTAAACCGTTGGGATTATTTATTTCATTTCTTATTATTCATTATTTATTTATTTCAAATATTAATAAAAAAGTAATACTCCTTATTTCTAAGTACCTTGAAATCATTTACCAAACGCGGCTTAAGAATCTGCTTACCTTTGATAGACTTTCTTTTTAATTGACTTTTGTTTGTTAGAATAATTGATTTTTTTTTCACAATGATAAAACAAAAGAAATTTTAAAATAACTTAATTATATTTTGTGATCAAATGTGTTAACAACTTAGTTTGATGTCGGGCTTATATACTTTTCCCTTCATACTTTAAAATTTTAGATTGAGATAGTTTTTATACTTTTGAAGAGAATTTGTGTTAAAACCTTTTGGTGTAACACCTGATTTCAATTAATTATTTCGGCGGTCAAAATATGTCCCGTCAACGACTACGAAAAATAGTTCATGTTATATTTTATATAGGTCTTTTTTTATTCTCTTATAAGATTAACGAAGTTTTTTTTAATAATGATACAGAGAACCACAAAAATTTATAGATTATTTGTTACTGATAATTGTTAAAAATGGATTTCTTTATGACAGCTCTTAAAAAATTAATTTTAAACATGTGTAATCTATGTGAAAATTTCCGTAAATCATTAATGTAATTAATGAAATTATGCCCACTAAGAGGAATGCATTTTGAACATTCATTTGATGAACTGCCAAGCCCAGAATAAAAATAACCCATAAAATTCAATTTCTACAAAATTTTGATTTATTGCCCACCCCTGTCAGACAAGTTTTCATTTTTCAGTTGAATAAGATTCAGATGTGTTGCTTGCATATCATCATTGAATGAGCTGGTGAAAGTATTTTTCAAGATTTCCTTTAACTTCATAAGAGTCGATCGTTTTTCTTAGTTTTATTTGTGTTCCATTGATAGACTTCTTATTAGTTTTATTTCTTGAATTGCAGAAATAGAATTCAAAGAGTCTTTTCCTTTTAAAATCCCGTAGCTTATCTTACACAAAAATCCTATCATTTTTAAAGAAGAAATGAAAAAATAATAAATAATCGAAAATTGAAAACATTAGTTCTTAATTTTTGTTCTTTTGTTAGGAAACGCCGTCCTTGATTTATTCAAAAAACGAAAAAATATTATAATGATGTCCCATTTTTAACATATTTTTTTCATTTCATTATTATTACATACACTACTGTGCTGAAAAACTTCTAAGAAATTCTCATTTAAAAATTTCCGGCAGTAGAATTTCAGAAAATTCTTGGATAGATTTATTTAACTTTGATTAGTTTAAATCCAAAGTTTATTATTTAAAGAAATTTCCGTGTTCGTGTAATCACATTAAAAATCAACCCACGTTTCAAATCTCAATGTTTTTCCTGAAATCACCATTTCTGGTCATTGTTAAGAGTTAATTGAACAGATTCAAAGAAAAAATACTTGTCCTTGTACCACTTCATAATATTCAGACTCTTCATTACTATGATACTTTAAGTTCATATTATATACTAATGCAATTTTAAACCTTTCAATCAGATCAATCATTTCGGAAATAAATCAATGGCAATCAGACAAATTAAATGCACTGACAGAATCAAATAAACTGTCATTGGAAAAGCTGTGGCGCAATGTTTTGAGTAACTCTCAGCATCCTATTTCCATAGATCCGGATCAGTTTTTGTCCGAATCTTTAGTGAATTCAATAATGAGCGCTGATAATATTGAAGCGGTTGTTTTAAGATCAATATTTAAACTCAAATTATGACGAATAATTTTTAGAGATCGAATCTGTCGACAAGTGAAACTAAACCGATTAAACCTACTGACAGAGAATCCAAAGAGTTTGTTTACCTTATTAATCGATTTATTTTTATGAATTAAATTTTTTGTTATTATTTAATTCTATCAAATTTTAACTTCTTTAAAATATTAAAAATTTCGTTATTAGATATTTGAATATCGTAATCGATTAAATAATTATTAATATTGTTGTTTTATTTTAACGATTTTATTATTTTGGTTTTTTTTTATCAATATTAGTTTATAATGTTATTATTAAATATATTTTTTTGAAAACACTTCGAAAATGTTTTGTTTTTATTTTTATTTTCGCATTAAGAAACCCAATCGGAATTCGAATTATTTCTAGTACGAACGATATTAAGAACTACAATGTTGCAAAGGTGAGTTCCGTAGAGAAAGTACGCAGTCAATCTCCGGATATATTGAATAATTTTTCAAGAAAACAGTCGGTTCCGATTAATCCATTTGAAAAGACATCGGAACCAGTGAAGTCATCCATTCCTATGCCGAAAAATCCGTTCGAATCGTCAAGTGTTAAAACTGGTGGTAACTTATCGGGTTCCGTAAAAAGCAACTCTTCTCAGAATGCGAACCCGTTCGGAGAATTTAAAGACCTAACCAATAACTATCCGGATAATTTGAATCCATTTGAAATGTGATTGAAAATATAATATTATTATTACATCGTGAAATATATTGATTTTTTATGTTATTTTGATTCGTTCAGTATTCAAATATAACGCTTTCCGATATTGAATTTAGAGTCTTTTATTTTGCAATATATCGATTTTATTGTGAGAGAAGTTTCCATTTACTTAAAAGTGTCTTTTTGATTTTACAAACTTCCCAACCAGAAATAAGTTTACTTATTCCGTCAATAAAAATCGTTAGTTCTCATATTTCAATTGATACCGTGTTTGAAGTATACTGCCTTGTGTTGAGGAGAGTGAATGGTTGGTTCTTATCTGTTGACCACTTAATTGTTGAAGTGTTTGGATCATTTTAACAATTTGCGGAAGCCTGTTTCCTTCATAGTTGTCTTCTTTTGTTTACATATGAATCTTTGGTTTTGAAAAATCCCGTGAAACTTAGTTGTTTTTTTGTTGTTGAAAACTTCATTTCTTATCACATGTAACAATTTTTTAGACTAGATAACAAGATGTTTGTGGTGAATTTTATTCCTAAAAAGACATTCTTCCAGCTTCTTCACTTTTCCTGTGTTACAAAATATGATCTAATGTTTCAATAAACATATCTTTTGCAAATAGGGAAACGTAGTTGTTTGCTTTGATGGCAGTCTTGTATTTGGTTATTATCTAGCAGCATTGATTGACTCTTATGCTATTCATCTTTTCTATGGAAGCTACCAAACTGCCATAAGCATTTGTCTTTTTTGTGATATTTACACAGAATATTAATCTTGTGAACAGAATCAATTTATTTGTCAAATTAACACAAAATCTATTCAAATATTTTTCTTTTGAAGCATGTTTCGAAATTTTCTTTTCAGTTCTTCATCAGTCAATAAAATGTTTTTGCTATTTACATTTTATCTTAATTATTATTGGACAAAATTATCTTTTTAAGTAATCGCAGAAAACAAAGTTATAATAAAAAATAATAATACACCAATATAAAAAAGGTAATCAATTTATTTACCAACCTAATATTTCTTGTTTTGATGTAATACATTTCTGCTTTTATGTTCAGAAAAAATCTTTCTTTTTTGTTTGAAACCTTAAGGAGAAACAAAACTGATTATCACACTATTTAATGTTATTTGAAAATAGATTACGTGATATAAGTCACAATCTCTCTAAGAACTTTATTTTTCCTTTTAATTTTGAATATTTTTAATTCCCTTGCGTTATTTTAAGTTTTTGCTGTTTGAAAGATTTTATGATACTCAAATAAAGTTTCTGAAATTAATTCTGAGTATTATAAAGATCAACTTGAAACTTTTTAATTGTTTAGTCAGACAATGGAAATTTTTATGAATAAATTAATTTTATTGAATAACACAATACTTTATGATTGATAACGATTTTAATATATATTATTTTTTAAAATAGCAAACTTATCTTTAATAAGACATAAAGAAAATAACGTTAAATACAACTGTTTATTGATATTTTCAATTTTATTGGCAAGCCCAGAAAAAGAGAAATTTTCAGTTTCATGTAATCTAAATTTTGTTAATTTAAATATAAATTTGGAGACTAATACTTTTGTGAAGAACAGTACCAAAACATTACATAAGATACCACAAAAGAAGTCGAGAAAATTATAATTTATTGTCTTATTTTGAACAAAAATTTTTCTTGTATTGAATTTTTATTTATGTAAAGGTAAAATTTTATAAAAAAAAACCAAATTATATAAGAATATATTATTAATTAAATAATCATTTTATATTTTGTTATTATTACATTTATTTGATTTCTAAACACCTAAGTTATAGTAAAAAATAATAAAATCTATTAATAGTAACATTTAAAAATAAGGAATAATTAGGAATATCCATCTATTTGGTCATTGCAAAATTTCGTGCTCGATTTTTAAATACTTTATAAGCAATATTTTATATTAAAAAAGAATCAGGTACTATTTTAAGTTATATGCTTGTTTAATAATACATATTTAACATGCGGTATTATTTAAAATATGAATATAGATAACATACATTTACTTCAAGTAATGTTATTTGAATTTCATAATGTGTTGGAATTGTTTATAAAAACTTCATGGTGTTTATTTGGACAGTGCTCCTTCTCTAAGGACTACTAAGAAATGGTTTCGACCATTTCGTGGAGGGGATTTAGCTTGGAAGATCAATCTCGTTCTGAATGTCCTTTAACAATTAAAGACGACATGATTGGTACCATGTTAGACAAAAATTCAAGGATTTCAACATATGAGATTGCTACTATCCTGGATGTAACATTTCGATTGCATTTCGTCATTTAAAGAGCCAGGAATAAGTTTCTAAACTTTATACATTTGTTAAGATCCTGGATAATGATGGATAAAAAGGATGTCTCAACGGTTGAAGGTTGCGTTTGTGCGTGTTCGATTTTAATTAAAATTCACTAAGAAAACAAATTTCAGTTCAA
>JBBMKC010224182.1:0-12010 GCA_037834085.1 Bipalium vagum
TATAATTATCAAATTTTAAATTAATTAGACTTGAAATATTTTGATTATTAGATTCAATGCAAAAATACGAAAAGACTCAACCCAATATATGAATTTATTATATTCGATAAAAAATTTGTCTTACTACACATAGAAGACGAAGAATCCTTTCACAGGCCATTTTTAGTCTATTCACCATATCACCTTTTAAAATCTCAGCACGAACATGCTTTAACTTTGGATTTCCATTTGCTTTGGAAGCTGCTGGGAAGTTTTTAGCCTCTTAGATAGCTGCATTTGAATTATTTTCCGGTCATTTTTCTTTCAATATTTTAGTAATTTCTTCATTAATTTCGATAAGTCTTCCACTTTTATCTGTACCAAAGACATTTTTTGGACCAAATGAAAATTCTTATAAATGGTGCCTGAGATTGGGCTTCTTTAACGAATACCTCTTGAAGCTGAACAATAATTTCCTTTTTGCCAGATTCCTAGACAAGTAAAAATTGATTTTATTGCGAAATTCAAAATTTTCGAACATGTTTTTCGAATTAATTTAATCTAGGGCAAACAAAATTTAGAACATTTAAACTAATTATATATTTCATACTTATTAATATCTACGATATATATGATTATTATTTTACGTAAAAATTTTTAAGTATTGCAATATGTTTGATAGAGTCTAAGAACATTTTAGTCTTATCATGTATGAGATTTAAAAAAATAAATTAAAAATAATATTTTATTGTCACTGATTTCATTCCAAAAACTCAATAATAAATAAATTGATAATAAAATCATTTTTATCTTTTAGCAATAAAATAAAACGAGGATTTGCTCCCGATATAGAACATTTTAATCAAAGAAACATTTTACTGGTAATCCAATATTATTTTCACATAAAATGTACGATGAAGCAGGAATTTTTATTAATTGTTATTTAAATTTTTTAAAATTATAAAACGTTGTTTTAATCATAACACAAGAATATTTTATGAGGGATTAAATTTAAGTAATAGATTTATATAAATATTGTACAAAATTAAAATTATTTTCCCAATTTTTTCTTTGGTACATATCTGGAATATTAAATAATACACTAAAATAAAATAAAAATAACGTTTCTTTATTATACTTGAAATATTAAATAAAAACACAAAGCATAAATAATGTTCTTCATTTCTTAAAAATAAAATTTTATTATTTCTGAAGGTCAAAACTCAGATTTCAGGTCCATGTTTTTCAATGAATATATTATTTTTAATTTTAATATTTATTATTTAACTATATTAATGGACCATTGTAGGGTAACCTTGTCTATCTAAAATTTAGATTTCATGAAATTAATATGGTTTTTAGTTATCATTGTTTCAATGAGGTTTTAAACGAAATTTTATCTAAGGTATAGAATTTTTTTGCTTGAGTATTTTGGTATTTAAACATTTTTTATATTAATAATTTTTGTTTTTTAACTTTATTTTTATAAAAACAATGATCGAATCATAGAAATGTTTCCATTTAAAACGGAGATATACATGAAATATCACCTTATGGAGTGATAAAGGCATTATGGGAAAAGGTACAGTTTAATTTTGATTTTAGAAATTTAATAATACATTAATATTCTTAAATGAAGAGGACAGAGGTCGATGAAATGGGCACCGCGTAAGAAATATTTTAAAAATACAAAATATCTTAAATTTAAATATTTTATCATTTTATGGATTATAATAAAAATAAGGGCAACCAGATGACTATTGGTATCAAGAATGTAATAATTGTTAAATATTTGGATTCGAAGACTCCACAAAGAAGTCTGGCTGAAGAATACATATACTCTTTGGGATGTATTAACTCAATTATTAAGGGAGACAACGATATATTGAATTTAAATAATCTAGTTTATAAAAGGAAACCCTTTTGTTTAGGTTGGAGTTTCTTTTTCGTTGATGATTAAAAATTAAAACAAAAACCTAATTGTTTTTCAAAAAGGGTTTCTGAAGTAAATAATGATAAATAAATAAAGTTGACCGATTTTTCTTATGACTTTCATCATATTATTTTTAAGATTCAGTTTGTTTTGAGAAATCGGGACGTAACCTCTGGAAACCTTGAGGTTTTAATATGGTAACAATGACCCAAAGCAAAATTAGAACAATTATGAGTGAGGAGCCAAGAATTTTTATCAAATATTTCTTTTATTTTCAATTGCTTATAATTATATTTATTGGTGCTGCGAAAGATATCTTGAAAATCTATCAAAACGCAGTTCTGAGAAGAAATGATGGCGGTATTTTGTTTCACTGATATTTGGTAGCAGGGATATTTAAATAATTTATGCCTTGACGCTTTCTTTGGGATATTTTCCGAGTTTTACTGTCTCAAATTTCACTATTGCAATCAATTTAATTATACAAATTGATTAGTATATCTTATACTTGTATCATATCAATTGATATCTGTCCACTTTGACATTTGCATAAACTAGAACCATCACGAATTATCAAGTTGAACAATTTTCGTTTCCTTTTGTCTTTCAGAATGTCCACTTTAATTTAATTTCATTGAAATAATTCGATAATTTTGCCTTAATTTCCTCCAGCCATTCATCTCAACATGGTTTACAAACTCTAATTGAGACTCCAAACAATTCCTAATTAATTTTATAACATATAACAGTCTTTCTTAAGGATATTTTTTTTATTTTTTTTCGGATATTTTTGATTTTTGGTATACAATATTTTTTATTATATTTAAAATAATATAATTGGATAAATAAGAAGTAGAATTAAAGAAGAAATAATAGCTTTGAACGTCGAGCTAAATCTGGAACTATATCATCTGGTTTTCCAAAGGCTATTCTCAACCATTTTACATATTCTTCAGAGTTGTTATCAACGACTTATTTCTTGACCCAGAATTATCGGTCTTTCTTCTTGATTTGAATTAAATCAAAATATCTTTTGCTGTATTTTGATGATTTTTTCCAAATCGTCTTTTCAACCGTACACTTCCACAATGATTATGTTGAAGATGTAGTTGCCGTGACACCTCAAATCACCAAGAATCGAGAGGAATTCTTTATTTATTTATTTAAATTTTTAAAAAGAAGACAATCAATCTTTACAAATTCACTATTAAAACAAAATCAATTAAATACGGGGTTCTCGAAAATATTTCTTTTTCAAAATATTTAATCCATTAATAAAAACCAAAGTAAAACAATCAAATGGTATGTTTTATTTTCAATTTAAAATCCTTCTCTTGCAGCGGCTTTAACAAGGTATCTTTCCGTGTTTCTAAAAGATCCTTGGCACTTAACTCCTGTAATGTCAAATCCATCACTTTTGGTTTTTGGCTGATGAAGAGTAAGTCTGACATCATTATTTATAGATGATGTAATAATGTCCAGCTCCAAGCAGCTTAATATCTTCTCATAACAATACTGAGATAACCTTGTTGTGTACTCTCCTGTTAATTTGATTTTTGACGATCAATGCAATTGTCCGATATGGAATTTCAATTTCCTCAAATGACTTTCTAGAATCGTTCTTCAAACATACCATTTTCCTGATTTCGTTAGATACATTTTGATATTTATGTTTATTTTCACTCATTAGAGTTTTATTTTTTAAGCAGTATTTGTAAAAATAATTAAAGTAGGATTAATTATTTGGAAAAAAGGATTAAATATAAAATATAAAATATTATTAAAATTATTATAAAATTATAAAAATATTAAATAAAAAAGAAAACCCAGTAATATATATTCGCTATATTCAAAATATATAAAAATTACATTTTTAAAAAAATGTGATTTTTGTGCAGCCCTGGGCAATTCATGATTTTTTGGTCTTATGATAGCCAAAATAAATAAAATTTTCAAATTAAAAGTCGAGGGTATAGGAAAAAAATTATTTATCACATTCAAGGAAAATCTTGCGAATTTTCTTTCAATTTTTTTATTTTTTGAAAAATCATGAAGAACCCTTTTTTTATTAATATTTGAAATATCATGTAAGTGGTTTATAATTTCTTGCTAAGTTACAGTCAGTAAAGTAGCACCTTTTTTTAGTTTCAGGTCATCTTTGTTAGGTAATGCCTGGGGTTTTATCTTCAATCATATTTAATGATTTTTGGATAGACATTGTCTGTAGTATCACAATATCCTGATTTGAAACTTAAAATCACTACATATTTTCAAGGAAATCACCGCTTTCTTAAATTTCTAAAAGCAATCTATTTACGTTGATAATAGTTTAATTAAAATTGAACATAAAAAATAAAGGTCTCTAAAAAATTTTTGTCACAAATATTGTCAAGTAAGATGACAAATATTAAATTTTGTACTCGAAAAGTTCTAACATTTAAATTTGTGGCGGTTTAAAAGTTATTCAGATAAACAAAAAAGAAAATTTAAAGAAATTCCTATTTAAAATTAAAAATAAATAAATAATTAAATTTAATTAGGCAACTAAAGTGTGTTTTAAATATGAATGACTGATGATGAACTGATAATAGTTCAAAACATGTTTCGTGATAATAAATGTTTGGAAAAAAATTACTCAAAATTATTGAAATGCGTCTATTTAAAAAATAAATTAATAAATAAATTTAAATAAATTTATATTATTTTATTTATCATCTTTTATTATTAAAATAAACTTTTTAAAATTATAAATTTTATTTTTAATTAATCTAATCATAATTTACATTGCAATAACAATCAATAAAATAAAAAAATGTTATATGAAAATGACTTAAAAACAATTTGATTTATAGTTTAGCCAATATATTTACATTATAATTAATTAGTTTTATAAATAATTTACTGAAAATTTATGCATTAATAATGAAATTACATTTATTAATTGCAGCATGAAAATGAAATATTGTCATTAAAATGTCTGTCAGAATTATTTTATGTATAAATTTGAAATAAAAAATTTTTGCCAATGTTAAAAAAAACTGCAATTTTACTGTTTAGATCAGGATTTTTTATTTTTAAAAAAACAGTATCAAACTGTACCACTTGATCTAAGCAATGTGATAATTTCTCAGTATTATTTTAAAAAGGAATTTTAGTTTAAGTCAGCGAAAATTTTTAAATGTATCTATTGAGGTTCATTTCGTTTTTGAAATTCTGATCCTCCTAATGGAGATTTAGAGTAATAAAAAAAACCGTTAAAAGGGGTCTAATCAATCTATTATGTAACATTTTGTCATTGAATATTATCTTTAAACAAACATATAAGAGTACTTTATTTACTTTATCTTTCTAAAACACCACACAAATCTGTGATTGAACCATGAGATGTGTTGGTGTATCAGTTGATTCTATGGATTCCTTTGTTATATTTCTCATATTTTTTATAATATGTTTGTTATAATATATAATATCTATATAAAATATATATACTTATATCAAACATCTCATTGTTTTCTTGGATTTAATTTATTTTGTCTTTAATACTTTGATATTGTCGTTTTTTAAATTAACAACAAATAAAAATTATAATTTATTAAAGTAAGTTAAAGTTAATGTTTCTATCAATTAAACATAGCAATAAATAAATAAACAAAAGATTATTTGCTGCATTATATGCTTTTATTTTTCAATTTAAAAAAACTTCAGCTGAAAATCATGGTCTAATTTTGGAAACATATGACGACTTTAATCTTTCTCAAGACACCCTCGAACGAAAAATGTTGCCTTTGACCATGACAACGTCAATTCTGTGGAGAATATCAAACAGTGCTTGCATACCTTCTTCACATCCAAATCCAAAGTTTTTATGAACAAATTATTATGTGTTGGTCTCAACATTGGTAACAAGTCATTGACAAAAATAGAAATTATATTGATGATTAAAATAAATTTTGGTATGCTACAGTTTTGTTTTTTTAATATTCATAAAAATGCCACAGAATTTATTCCACAACCCAATAATTAAAATGTAACACCATGTTTTCAAAATACATTGTTTGATTATTTATAAAATCACAGAATTAACTGCTACACCTAATATATAAATTAAATAAAAAATAAAAGAGATTGATTAGTGTTCTGTCAATCATAATTATTTACATTATTTTTAAAAGGATATGAACTTTTTAATGAAATTTGCACTTTATATTTTTAAAATGCATCCGATGTGATAATTAATTTTTTTCAAAATTAGTAAATTTTTTAAAACAACAATTATATATAATGTGTTCTAAAAAAAGATAAATAAATAATAAATGTTTCCTAATAGGCGTTTAATTATAAACCAATTTCATAAATCCTCAATATGTAAACCAAATTATTTTTTAATCAATAATGTTTTATAAATATTCCCTTTACGTCCGGCTATAATATAATTCACTTACCTATTGTAATTTTAATAGTTCAATTCGTATGAGAATTTAATTGTCCTTTAGGAATTAAAAATAGAGGTCTTATAAAAATGAGATAATTTTGTTATTATGAAAAATTATTATGAATTTTAATTTACAATTTACCTTTAAATGCATATTTTTTGTTTAAAACAAATTATATCTGTTCACAAAACTTACAATTAATTAAATGAAAATATTTAGAGCTAATGTAATAATTACAAAAAATTAGGTACATCCTCTATACACAGCATACTTCTCTCATATCGAATACCATTTGCTTCGACGTTCTAGAATGTCTTAAGAAAGAAAATATTTATTTAAGATTATTCTAGAAACTATGATGTCACGTTTGCAGAAATCCTGGGGATTTTTGGCTTAAAAAGTGTCAATGTGTCTTATGACAGATTCATCGTCAGTGACTATTTTCCTGTTCAAGACATTCTGCAGCAATCGGAACAAATTCAAGTTAGTATGGAGGATAAGGTAAAAGATTCCATCCAAGGTCCAATAATCTGTTCCGGGTAGTCAAAGATATACGAGACTTGGTATTGTTGTGTTGGTAGACAACACCCTTCCGATTTGTCAATCTTGGACGCTTTTCGTGGATTATATTTTTCATCTTTGTTAATTAGAAGCATTATATCCATCCGAATTGATAGTTTGGAGAGATGATAACACCTCATAATTGATTCCACATTTAAAATCTCACCAAACAGAAAGCATGATCTTCTTGGGGTGCATTCCTCCTTTTGTAACAATTTCGGTGGCTCACCAGGACGATCCCAAGACCTCTTGAGGGCCGCATTGTAATAAACAATTCACTTTTCATCACTGGTAAAGAATTGCTTCAATGATGGATGGTTTTCTTGACTTTTTAGCAATGAATTCCATTTTAATACAGGTTCCAATAAATTGGCTTTATAAATTTGTCTGTTTGTGTAGCTTTTTAGAATAACATAATACTTATAAATAATATAATATTTACCTTTTTCAAAAAAAACAGCAGTATGTCGAAAATGCAGTTTTTTATCTTGCATAATAATATTTTAATTATCGCACAAGACTTATATTATTTAAACAACAACTGACTGATTAATTGATGAAATTTTGATAAGTAGATTTATTTCTTTGTAATTGTGCTATAAAAACAATAATGTCAGTTAAACTATAATCAGATACAGTAAAATCAGAAAAAATCACTCAATCAAATCAGATCAGTAGGATGGACAAGGTGCACCTAAAACAAGTCTTACCTAACAAAATGCTATAGACAACTAAAGCTACAACTAAAACTTTCTCAAAATAATTAAATAATAAATTTCAAATGGGAATCACAATTCAATACTCTGCATTCTTTTTATATTTTTTTCATTGTTTTCTCTGTCACTACTCTGAATACAATAAAAGCACAGAATATGATGCTTGTCAACAGAGTCTTCGATTACGGCAATTAAGGAGATTAAATTAAGTAATCATTTAAAATTTTGTTAGTAATTTTGGTATTGTAATCTGGAATGGTAACTGTAGAAACAAATATCATATATAACACAAAAATCGACTTCGTTTTGTTTAATCACGCTATTAAATGTAATGACATAAATATCAATAAGACTAGCTACATCATAGTAAAATAAAAGAAAAGGCTCTTACAAATTATATATTTGTTAAGTATAATAATATTATATATTATATTTAAACTATTTAAAAATAGACTATTAATTCATAAAAATATCATTTTAATATAAATTCTCAATAATAATTTACTTAATAATAATCTATTAATAAAATTCTAAAATATTAATTTACGGGGTGTCCCAGAAGTCCCCATGGAAAGTAAACTTAAATATCTTTCATTAAATTCAATCAATTGAAATTTCTATTTATATCATATTAAAGTATGTCAGTCTAATTTTTTTTAAATATTTTAAAATTAGATTTAGCAAATGCCGCTTGATTTGAAGTTAAGAATCAAAATTGTACTTTTAATGGCCAAATTCAACTCAATTTGTGTTGTTAAACGGAAACTAAATGCCGAATTTGAGAAAATCTCACCAAGTGAAAGTGCTATAAGTGAGACTTTTCATCGGTTTTGTGAGATTGGTTAGGAGGAAGATCGTGAACATTCTGGAAGACCAAGGCTGATCACTGAATATATAGTTCAGAGAATGAGTGAATTTATTGAAAGTGATTCACAACGCAGTGTTCAATATGTTGCAACCACCTGCTCGATTTTGCAAACAACAACACATCGAATTATGAGAGAACAGTTATCATTGAAACACTTTAAGGTTCATTTCACACAGGAATTACATGAAGAGAATTTGCAAGACAGAGTAGAGGTGTGCAAAACCCTGGTCCAATGTTAAAAAATGTAGATATTCAGGAAAATATTTTCTTTTCGGATGAAGCTACGTTTTACCTAAAAGGATTAGTAAATAAACATAAGGCCAAAAAGTAATCCACATGTTACTTTTGAAACCGCTAGAAAATCCCAGAAGGTAAATGATTGGTGTGCTTTGTCAAAAAATTAAATTATCGGTCCGTATTTCTTTGAAGTTGAGACTGTTAATGGCCAAAATTATCTATCAATGCTTCAACATTATTTTATGTTTGAAGTGAGGAAAATGTACAAAGTACGATCTCGGGTATTTTAGCAAACGTATTTTCCACAAATGTGCGACGGTATCGTGACACTCATTTTCCAAACAGGTGGATTGGAAGAGATCGTTCAATTCGATGGGCTCCACGATCACCAGATTTAACTCCTCTTGACTTCTATTTATAGGGCCATTTAGAGAATAAGATATAAAAATCTGAAAACAAAAATCACCGAAGAAATAAAGTGTTATCACAGAAACTTTGAATATTGTATTTTAAAAAATTGTAAAAAGGATGAATTTATGGATATCAGTTAATGGTAGTCATTTCAAACAATTAATCTTTTAATTTTTTTATATGAAATAAAATTTAAAAGATTTGTCTTTGATTTTATAAAGAAAGCGATTAAATATCTCAATCTGCTTAAGAAATATTTAAGTTTACTTTCTGCGGAAAATTATGGGACACAATAATTAATAAAAAATTTTTATCAAAGTTAAATATTGGATCTAAAAATTTTCATCGATTTTATTAATAATACACATTAATTTTATATTAATTGTCAAAATTTAAACCAATTAATTTATTAATAATTAATAATTGATTAATTACCAGAAATCCATAATTAAATAATATCAATAATTACGTGAAAAACATTTAAATAATAAAACATTATTATTAAACAAACTTTATTGTGATAAAATAGATAATAAATTTACAGAACTACTTTATCTGAAGACAGCTGTCTTTTTAAATTTAGTTTAACTTAGAATAATTTATTAAATAAATTATAATAATGATCTTAATATTTCATTTAAATATTAATTAATTTTATCAAAATAAATTACGACCAAAAGCAGTTTTGAGTAGTGATGATAAGGATTTTTCAATAAAAATGACTTGGTGAGATTTTACTATTTTTCATATTTATTGCTGAATTTTTTCAGTGATGGAAAAATATCCAAAAATCTGATTAAAGGTTTCAGAAACATTTATTTATTCATGATGACTTCAGTCACAAGTTGTAACTGACTTCCCAGAAAAATTAAGAAGTTCATAATCAAGATTTTGTATCTTTGATTTATTGATATTATGTCTAGGATTTTCATTAAATTATGTTTTGTAAGACGAAAACCTGTCAAGAAAAATCACAATTTAAATAATAAAAGAAGAGTTTCATTTATATAATGCCCTTTGAAGTTAATAAGGATGCCTAGAAAAATTAGTTTTGATTTTTTAGAGAATAGGTCTATATTTTGTAATTTAACTCTTAAATTAAATTTTTGCCAAATACAAATAATATTCAAACAAAAATCAAATTATGTAATTAATAGACAAGTTCAAAACACATAAAACAGATATTAAAAAAAAAGAATTAAGTTTTGTTTGGTTCCGTATTGTTTTAAAAGAATAAATTAAAATAAACAAAACGGTGTCACACCTAATTTTAACCAATGGAAAATACCATATATTTAAACCTTTTTATAATTTTATAAGGTAAATTATATAAAATAAATACTGAAGCAAAAAAAATTATTTTAATACTAAAAATTCTTCGGATTTTCAAAACAGTAATTTGAACATAATATTTTAATATTTATAAAATTTAAACAATTAAATTTAATAATATAATAATAATAATAATAATTTTAGATATATATTTGTATAGAATCTAAACTTATTGTTTAAATATAGAACTCTCATTGTCAAATAAAAATTTATTTATTAAAAGTGAACTGTTTCGAGGAAAATGTCCATCAAGCATCATCTTATTTCGGTTTGTTTGTTGACCATCTTTGTATTGTATATTTGATTTTCCATTCACGCTCATCTGATTAAGTCCTGAATGTTTAGTAAATGAGAGAGAGGAAGAGGTATTGGAAAATAGCTATAAAACGTAAGATAGAGAAGAGAGATTTATACATAATATAATCAGAAATGGAAAGATAATAAGAGTTAATGTTCATAATAAAGATTTATAAGTTAAGGGTTTAATACACATGACAGTGCTTCTGTTCAAATGTTGAAAATTTTCGTCTATTTTATGTACATAAAAATAAATTAATACATGCACATGTAATTAAAAGTTGAGTGTGTAGCTATACAACGAATACAGTTTCTTATAATCCATATTTTACAAAATATAGTCACTTATTTCATACTTTATTCCTTAGTCGGCTTACAAACCGAGAGTTAAAATGGGTCATACAATTATTATTTTATATTTACTTCTCTAATAATACCAATATCAGCTTACAAAGTTACAGAAGAAAACTTTGTGAAAGTCATGTTTAGGGTTAAAAACGAGACATAGCCCCATGATACAGGAATACATAAATATCAAATTATGCGTCGAAATATTTGAGATCAACGTTAGACTGTTTAAAAAGGACTCCTTCAATTTATTGAGTCCCATACTGTGGTTATTTTATTCTGTACAGATCTGAAAATTTGTCATCAAGGTTGAGAACCTGAAGAATTCCATACCAACAATAAAATCAAAATAGTCCAAAATGAATCAAAACACAAGATTGTCATGAATTATGCCAGATCGAGCTTTATTGGGCCAACGTCAAAACTAAAAGTAAGAAAATTTCTGAACATTAACCTTAAAGAATTCCGGTATAAATGACCTTCTCAGGCATAAAAGATCAACAGAGAACATATCGAGACACTCAATGGCTGTGTTACTGTAAGCTAATGTTAAGGTTTTGGCCTTGAAATTTATTTGCGTCTGCTTTTTTGAATATGTATTGTAAGAATATATAATTTAATCAATATAATATTTAATCAATATATTAATCAATATATATTTAATCAACCATAACAGATTTTTTCAGAAACACCCCATATAAATATTAACATATTTTTTGACATTTTATTATTGATGCTTGTAAGGAGTTTAGATGACAAATGAATGGGGGACGTAGCTCAGCGGTAGAGCAGTCCATGAGCATGTGAAAGGTCCCGGGTTCGAATCCCGGTGTCTCCAATTTATTTGAACCTAACATAGGGAATGCATCCGCTGACGCACGCCGATTCTGTTTGA
>JBBMKC010224193.1:0-12010 GCA_037834085.1 Bipalium vagum
GAAACTACCCAGACATATATTTCTACCTCGACTTATATAAGAGTCATACGGTTTTTCACAGAATTTCCCATTTTTCCACCTCGACTTATAAACGAGGTCGACTTATATTCGAGTATCTACGGTACTTAATATTTTTAATATACATAAGTTTATTTGATTAAAAAGCAAATATATTTTTAAATATAACTATTTTTCAGAGTGGTTAAAAAATTGCTCATCAGTATATATTATTATTTGTACGTACTAAAGTACTTCAAATATAATTAATTTTATTTTATTTTCTATTATAAGAAATTATTAATATTATATTTTATATTTTACTATAAATAGTAAATTAAGGTTTCTAATTTTATTCTTAATAATATTTTTCCTTTATAATTTTTACATGTTAGAAACATAAAAGAATAGAAATCACAAAAGAAGAATCACAAAGTTTTTTATTTTTTAAAATAAATGTTTATTGCGGGTTGCTCCACATTATTAATATTAATATTTTTAATATTAATATATTTTTAATCATTGTTAGAATGCTTTTATCACAATTCTTCATACCCTTATCTATAGTCTAATAGTCTGATTTGGATCTGTTAAGATTCAACTTTTATTGTATCATTGAAATTAATTTCTTTGAAAAAGATTATTTTTAAATAATTGATAATTGTTATTTAAATTATTATTTAAACCCTCTAAAAGTTCCATTTCAAATTCCGAACCAGAATTATACTGATTTAATCAAAAATATTGAAATTTTTTTCTAATCAACATTTCTTGCAAAAAGAAAGTTAACTCATTTGATAAAATATGAAAATGATCTAATCTCGTTTTGCTCGGTTAATTATTTTTCTTTTCGACTTAATTAGACACGAATTTGTTTCTTTAATTTTATTCTTCAGTTCTCCGTTGTGGTATAACTCCAATTAAATACTGATAGCGACATGAAATTTTCCTATTTTTATTATTAATTGCTAAACTATTACTTTAATTTATTATATAATTATATGAAAAATAATAATAATACTAATAATATTAACAAGATAATCAATGATAAGTAATGATTATTATTATTATTATTATTATTATTTATTATTATTATTATTTATTATTATTATTATTTATTATTATTATTTATTATTATTATTATTATTATTTATTATTATTATTATTATTCTTTTTTATATTTTTAAAAATGTTTTTCAAATATTTTTCATTTTATTTTTAAAAAAAAATTTTTAATTTATTTTTAAATTTATTTTCTATTTATAAATTAATCATAAATTTATTACATGTAATAATAAAGTAGAGAAAAAACAACAATTTCCAAATATTTATGATACAACAAACAATTACAATATATAAAAATTTCACTATTTCAAAAATAAATTTAATTAGATATATTTTAATAAAAATAATCCCAACTTTTTCTATCAATTTTAAATGGTTTTTATATTGATCACATTCCACATTTTAAAATTAAAGAAATTATATTTCATTATTAAAAATCAATTATTTTACTGAGATTTATCAACAGAAATTCTAGGCAATTTTAAATAAAGGAAATTTTCTTGAAATTGATTAATTGAAACAAATTCACCAACTTTAATTTAAAAATGAATGGCAAATTTTAAAAAGTCATTAAAACGAAAAAATAATTAATTTTCAAATGTGTGATAAAACAATTACTGGTAAATAATATTTAATTTAATAATTTAATCTATATAGCCTTTAAAACGAAACAACTAAAGACATTTTTATTACATTAAAAAATAATTGTCTTTGGTTTTCATTATATGATTTCTTTTGTAGTCTGAATTGGTAGGACGAGTTCACTCATGCAATCTGAAATGGTAAGACAATCTCGTTATTAACGTTTTAATGAAAGTTATTGAAATGAACATTTAATTTATTAATTAACAATTATTACAATAGACTTTTTCTCTCTGGAAAATTAGCTTTCATTTTATTGTTTAATTAAAAAATAAAAACAAATATGTTTATTAGCTCAAAATTTAGGATTATTTATTTTTGAATTTTTAATACAAAATTATTTTAAGAATAAAATTTTTTTAATCAATAAATAAATAAATATTAAAAAACACAAATTATTTCAATAAATCAAATTTTTTATATGTTAATTTGTAAATAATTTTAAAAAAATATTATCAACATTAATATGTACAAATGGAGTACAGTGGACCTGGAAATAATAATAATACTAATAATAATAGTAATAATAGTAATAATAGTAATAATAATAGTAATAATAATAATAAATTGTAAAAATTTTCGTGATTTTATTAGATTATGGTTTTGTTTTCAGATATAATATTTATTTAATTTATTTGAAAAATCTTTTCCTGCTTTATTAAAGTGCAGTATATTTTTACATATATTCTTTCATTCTTTTTAAATCTAATAGAAATGTAAAGAAAAGTTGATCAAAACACTTTTCTGCTACTTATTGGTATTTTATTTTAATTGAACTTAGAAAGTTTTAGGAGAGGTCTAGTAAATTTTTAATCTATACAGAAAAAATGCTTAGGATTGAACTATTGCAAAAGATTGATTCGAGAAATTCAAAATTGGCACAGTCAACCATCAAGATTCTCCAAGTATCGGTCGACCACTCAATTTTGATGCACTCGTAAAGAAGACAGCAATCCAATGACAGTCTTTTGTCACTTAAATAAAAAACAAAAATATCAATAAAAACCTTTTTAAAATTACACATCAAAATCTCGTATACGTAGCCACAGGGAACTGTGGTTGTGAATCATTACAGAAGATAAGACGTGAAACCCAGAATTAAATAAGATTTGCATCAAAAGAAAATCATGATTTATGTTTGCTGGAGTTGGACCGGTCTTATAAACTGGGAAACGATCCAGTAAAACCATACAGTCTACAAGCTTCTATACCTGAATCAATTGTGTCGAGTAAACGACATTATGAAAGAGAAGAGACCTCATAAACGAGCCAAAGTCAATTTTCTCCATCATAACTCTAAACTGTAGACAGAATATGTCGTCAAATCAACGCTTCAAAGATTGTGAGGTTCTTTATCATCTATCTAATTACTCAGACTATAGATAAATAGATTTCTATTTCTGCCCCAAAGTCTTACCAAATGAAAAGAATTATTTTATTTTAGGAGGAGGACCTAAAAAAGTGGTAAACCAATTTCTATTCCAAAAAAGTTTTCGACAAACGGGTGGAAAAAGAAAAGGTATTAAATAATATCCGAAATTGATTTAATTTTTATTATCTTTTGTAAAAAAATGTTTTATTGCTTATAAATTTAGTCAAAAATACGGAAGTTTGTGTTAACACATAATAATTAATTAGTAATTAATATTTACTTAAATTATAAATAAAATTAAGAAACCTAAGAGGAGAAGTTGATATTTCTTAGGTCAACACAACATTTTGTAAGTTGTTAAAGAAATAAATATTTGTAAGGCCTTCAAAGAAATCTTACTTCAATGACGTGATAAGTCAATAAGATATAACCAAGATTATAGGTGCAATAAGAAATGTACATCTTAATGGTTGAATGTAAGTGGAAGTCGAACATCGAGTTTAATGATGAAGATATATCATCTTATTATTGTAAATGGTCTTGACATTTTTTGGTCTGCCAATGATTTATTATGATTTACTATGACTGTCTCTGGGACTTCCGTTTAAGCTGAAAGAAAGCCTCGTGCTAAAAGGAATACGTTTTAGATTATCAACTCAGTATTACATTTTGGCAGTTGTTGTTAAACAAAAGAAGTATAATTACCGGAACAAGAGTGACTCTATTCTTTGTCATCTGAATAAAATTGTTATAATTTATTATCATAAAATTAATTATTTTTCTAAGACATTATTGTGATTCTTTTTTTTTCAAAGTCATATTTCCTTCCTTTTCATTTTATACTGGAATTTCATTTTGTAGCGTACTTTCCAGACTTTGTTTCTGTTATTTTAAATATTAGATAATATTAGACAATAAAACATTAGATTATAGTTAGAAAGCGCGTTTTAATGAATAAAATTTCTTAAGGTGATTCATAAGTTTTAAAGATTTGACATGTATGTACGTTTGTTAATCAATAAATCTTCGTCACACCAATGTTTATTTATCGATTGCACATTTCTCATGCAGTTTTTCTTGCGCTTTTATAATCTCATCCAATTTATATAATTTTTTTTTCTGATCTAGTATTATTGCATAAACCACCAAACAACCAAATTGTTACTAATAATAAGGTTGTTATGCATATGTGTCTCCTAATATATAATATATTATTAATATTATCTTTCACTTCATTCATTTCAGTTGGAAAATAATCAAAAAATATAGATGATTAAAAATAGCATTTGTGTATGGTATGATTACAAACAAGGAAACAGTGGTTCAGAATCTTCGAGAACAATATGCAAAGTGTTTTTCTGAATATTATTAGTAATATTCAATGCAGAAGATGGTTTCAACAATTTTAACATGGATATGTGGATCTGAAGGATGATCAGAATGAATGACTTTCTCAAACGACATATGATGATGACTTAAAAGAAGCCATTGAGACAGATTCTAGAAATACTACACGAAAACTTACTAAAGGTTCAAATAAAGTCGCGTGGTCATAGTCAATTGCCCAAATAAATTTCCCACATCAACTTAGTATTGAATAATAATAATAATAATAATAATAATAATAATAATGATGATGATGATGATGAAAATAATAATGTTAATAATAATAATTATGAAACATTTGAAAAATAAAATTTCTACAAATTTGTTTAAATAATCTAATTATATTAAATGAACATATTTCGAGGAAGATGAGATTTGCGCAAAAAAATTGATATAAAATAATAAATCTGAAAAGTTTCAATTTTCTATGCACTTTAACAATATCAATTCTTCGAACTGAAAGAAATGTAAACAGATATCTGAAGGATTAGATTAATATTTTGTTTATCAGAAATTCCAAAGCAATTGTCTGGTTTTGTATTTGCCCAATATTTACTACTTTAAAGCGATTCTGTACGGGTTTGTCATTTTCTATCCCAACATAATAAGGCAAGATAAACCAAACTGTCAATCAAATCTAATGAAACTACCAATCTGAAAAAATCGTTTCCCTCATTGTATTGATATATCAAAATTAATCTTTGCTTTCGAAATAAATCCAGTCATTCAAAACTGTTACAACGTGAATTAAGTTTCGTATGGCAATCTTAAGACAAACATTGGCCATTGGAAAAGAAAACCGCCTAGGCCGAGGAAATTAATAAAAATTATTTCTATCATGATTTTTTGTACTTTAAAATAATATTTTTGTTCATTTATTTATATATTCACGGTTTTTTTATTTTATTTCATTTAAACAAAAATAAACCGAACCAACTCATCAATAATGGAAATAGAAAATAAATAAAATTGAATATATTCACGAAATTCATACGGAAAAAAACATATAAATAAATTGAAAAGAAAAAGATTCTTTTCATAATAAACTTTTGAGGTTCAGATACGTCGAATATTAATCATTTATCTTCAGAAAATTTGTTTTAATTAAAACAAAGTTATATTTTTGATTTTAATGATTCATTTGTGAATATTGTTCAATATTTGATTAAGTCCCAAAAGTAGTTAGTGATCATATATCACAAATAATAAACATTATTCCACGTATCATAATATCAGCCTTTATATGAAAGTCGATTTTGGAAATATAATAATATATGGAGTGAGGAAAAAGTCAGTATCAGGTTCTAAAACAAAGAATAATATTTAATTTTTAATGTTTTGGAACCAATGTTTTTTTATTTATAAAAAATAGGATTTGTGAAATTTTATACGAGGAATGTCATTTAATTTTTGCATATGGGTGCAAACAAGCCTACAATAATAAAATATAATTATGTAAAACAAACGTCAATATTTAGATACTAAGAATTAAATTTTGTTTAAATATATCAAAGTCTTTGTTTACAGCGACTATTTAAAAAATAAAATCAATGAAAAAATTGAATTCACGACAGTAAACGTACAAAATATAGAATTAATGGGTTATTCACCATATAGTACCGACCTAAATCCAAAGGACTTTTTCACATTTCCAGACATTAAGAATAAACTTTATGCTAAACGGTTCAAGTCACCTGAAGAGGCAATCGACATATTCAAAATGAAAATTTTGGGTATTGCAACTGATGAATTGAATAACTACTTTCACAATTGCTTTCAACACATGGAAAAGTGTATAATTTTTTTGTGAGGAATATTTTGAAAAGTAATAAAATATTTTCAGTCTTTTTTGTCTTATTTTTATGTCTCTATTCAAAACTTAAAAGACAACCCTTGTATAAACGTTTAATTGTTTTAATAAATTAATATAATCACATTTTGATATATCGAATTCAATTTTGAATTGTGCTAACAATTGAACAACAATTCGAAACGTTAATCAATAAAATCCACAATGTTTCAGCTTTTCTGTAAAATCTTATTGCACAGACGAACTTTGTTGGAGAAGAAGATTAAAATTAATTTTTCAACAGGATGACGTTCCTACTGATTAGTTGCTTGAAGTTACAAATTTTTTTGAACATCCCATTTTACTTAAGGTGGATTAGGAGACAGAGCTACTCCATTGGACCTCGTGATCACCAGATATTTAACTAATGAATTTTTTTCTTTGGAGATGTCACAAGAAAACCAAAGAACTTTAAAGATGTGATAGATGCAATCGAAAGATATTATCATGAGTATAAATGCTACGAAAGTTTATCGTCGATCACAACATTGCATTAGTGGTAATGGATGTTCGCTGAAAAAGATTAAATTGTAATTAATGTATTTCATTGAGTCGAAAATGTACAGTGTTACCTTAGGTATATTTAGCAATATTACATTAAAAAATCTGATATTGACTTTTACACACCCTTTACAACTATTAATAAAATATAAAAAAAAATTAATAATGCTGTGAAATGAAAAATTTTATTAAAAAAAGTAGAAAAATACAACTAGTGAAAACGTTTTTGGCACGGAGAATTTCTTTCAGCTTACGAAATGAAAGAAATATTCACAATGGACTAATATATTAAATTATAATAGAATCAGATGCATTTGCAAAGGTTGTAATTAAAATATTAAGATGGCACGGCTGATGTGATCACTTGATAGACAGATATTATCATTAGACAAGTCAAACTCTTATAATCCCAGACTCCGTATTTGGTCTGTGGTGAAGAAAATGAAATTATTTCCGATTCAGGACACGATTAAGGAGAAAGACCGTTTCGAATTCAAACAGAATTTTATTGTCTACCTATAAAGAATACCTTAGTTCCAAATATATAATATAATATATAATATATACATATGTGGTGATGTAACACGTCATTTATTTGATTCAGAATTACGTTGAAATTGTTTTCAATTCGTAAAATCAATTTAGGGGAATTAAAAAGATTATTGTTATCATTTTTCTATGTTGCAAACAATAAAAAGAGTAAAATTTTCAAAATTTCTTCGAATTCATTGACGTATTTAAACAATTGTAATAATGGATTTAGACTTTTGTTTATTAAAACAAATTAAATATTATACAAAAAATTATTAAGTTTTTAAAAATAATATAATAATAAAATAATAATAATAATAATAATTATAATAATAATAATAATAATAATAATAATTATTATTATTAATATTAATATTATTATTATTATTTTTAATACAGCCATTTTTAAAAAAATATTATATAATTAGAAAAAGTTATAAATTTTTCATATTTAACAATATTTAATTGTAAAAATATTTGAACAAGTTAATTATTATTTATAGTTAAAATAATTAAGGAAGATAAAATTTTTCTGAGAACCGAAAAAATAAAATTAGTGATTTTTTTTAATTATGACATTTATAAAGTTGCTTGGATTTTCATTGCAACGATTTTTCGTTTTAAACACATTTCCTTATCTGATTTGTTTTTCACAAAAAAAATTTATCAAAAGATGTACGAACTTAAAATTAAATATTAATTTTTTTCAAATAAATAAATAAGCGAAAATTTTTTTTTATAATTACAGAATATTATTTGATTTATATTATAAAAAAATATTGGAAACTTTTTTAAAATTTTTAAAATTTTTAATATTATAATAATAAAATAATGTTAATTTCAAAATTTTGACCAATTAGTAGAAACATAATTTATTAATATAACCCATAACATTTTCCTATTAAAATTGTTTTAACTAGCATTTGGTGGTTAATGAAATTATAATTTCACAAAGTTCTGTTAATTTATGACACATGAAATTATATTTTGAATTTCCCTGGGGAAAAAAGTTTAATTTAATATATTTAATTTATTAAAACAACTGTTTTTAATTCCAGAGAATTTTTTTATCTTCATAAATGAACTTTAAAAAATTGTTTAAAACGTTTCCAAGAAGAAGTTATTTAATTTAGTTTATATATTAAATTAATTTATAAATAAAGAAATTAATGAATAAATAAATAAATAAAATAAATATAATAAAATAAAATAAATAAAATAAAAAAAATATATTAATATATTTAATATTTGTTCATGTGTTTTAATTGATGAAAAACTGATTTTTGGTTTGATGAAGGAGAATAATAATAAAAAACGTTTTGAAAATATCGTTATTGTTTCGTTACAGGTATGTGACTTTGGATATAAAATTTTTATGTAGGTTTTGTTTAAAATGTCTTAAAAGTCCTAAACTCCTATTTCCAAAAAATGTCAATTACGTTTCAACATTGACTTCAATGGAATAACAACCAACAATATTCTCCCGGGGATTTGTTTCGTTTTTTTCAATAAACACTGTTCCGGAACGGGGTTATGTCTAACACTGTTAAAATTTATAACCAGATAAGTCGATTGAGGTTCTATAAGACAGATTTTCTTTTACAAATGTACTATCTATTTTGTCAATTCCTCATTTCCATAAAGACATCTCATATTTTATTATTTCTTCATTCGGAGTTTCTTTAATTTAGAAGTAAAAATAGTCTCGGTAATATTAGTTCAACAAACAAGTAATGTCGTTTTTATGCCAAAAACTAAAACAAAAAATAACCAAGAACAGGTGTATTAATTAAGTATATGGGTACCGTTATTTTCTAAAATATCATTTGAATAAAAAAGTATAATTTCATGATGGTCTTTATAAAACTTTACTGGCTTGGAATCGAAAAATTCTTAAATGGTAATATTTACAATTTCATAAAAAACGAACTCTTTCGCACAAAGAAATGTTGCATTGTCCGGAAAAGATAATACTCAGAAGGTCCAATGTTCGGACTGTACGGAAGATGAAATAAAATTTATTAACCAAAGTCAATAATTTTCAAGAATGTCTCCTTTGTGGCATTTGTTCATTTTCTTGAGGAATAATGGCATCATTTTTGTTTGCCATAGTGACGTAGTCATTTTCTTCTTTGGAAATAAGTATTTTGAATATAAAGAATTTTTTCCATATTTAATTTCAAATTGCGAACTCATTTTTTCAATTGATGTCTGTATAAAGTCAATATTCACAACAAGTGAGCTGGCCGATTTAGGACTGTCTGCTAAATCAAAACGTACGACTTTGAATCAAGAAAATCATCTCGGGTATTCTCTGACATCACCAACATCTGCATAGATTTGGTTATTGAATCATTATGTTTTCTGAGTTTAATGACACCTTAAAGATCTTAATGACTTTGGAGATCAGTTTAATTATCAATTCCTAATGAAGAATAAATAGTAGGGTGTCTCATGTGTTATGTTACCTTTATTTAACAAAATTTATACGTACAAAAATGTATATTACAATCTGATATTTAATCTTTAAAGTATAAACCATTAAACTTTCTTTCCAAAAGAACCTAATTACTACCCTAAGAGCCATTTATTCATTAATGTTATAAAAAAATTACTACAATTATTGATATATTGAAATAAAATCAATGTGATATTCGTATTCCACTAAAAATTCACCTTGAAATGTTTACTTTATTTGCTTAGCAAAACGACAAGTGTCAAAAAAACAATCGATAAATAATGATGGTGATAAAGTAACATAACATATGAGACACCCTAATAAAAATGACCCAAAAATCTCGATTATAAGTTTATTATAGGTATATTTACTTTAAAATTCACTTTAAAATTAATAAATATAATATTTGTTCTCACAATTTGTAATTCCTGTGATAAGAAGTCCATTGTTTAAAATAGGATTAATTACTCAGTTTTTGTTTAAATGAAACACATTTTGAATTAAAGATTTGGATAAGATGAGAACAAAACGGGAATAAAGAGGAGAAAAGTAGTAATTGATAGAAGAGTTTTCCTTAATTGCTCATGGGACCTCGAGTAGACAAAGATTTTATAAAAAGTACAACATAAATTAATTTTAGATTAATTAAATTAATTAAGTCAATATTGTTGCGATTCTATTTCAACATAATTAGAGAACTTTCAACTCATTTAATTTATTTTGTAAATATAATGAAAGTGCAAATATTTTATTTTATTCTCTTGAATTGTATTTATATCAATTAATATTGATTATTCCTGTTAATTGTCTATTTGTATGAAATAGAAATGTCATTAAATATAAAGAAGCAGAAGAATAAGAGTGGTTTTAGAGAAATTCTGTTCTACTAAAATTCATACCAGTTCTATAAAAACAAACCCATAGTTCTCTTAATATTTTCATAAAATAAATAATATTTTTAAATAAAATAAATAAATATATTAATAAGTAAATTAATTTATTTGTTTTAGATTTAATTTAATTTATTTAAATATTTTTAGAAAATATTTTAAACCTATCCTTAAATTAATAATTTCTTACATTGCCTATTTTTTAATAGAGAAAGAATCCCAGCCCAAACAGGAAAGATGGTTCACAGTCCTCTTTGATGTATGTGGTCGGGTATTGTCATACAGAAGAATAACAGGCCTTTATTCAGGATCATTATTCGATCTGATTTTTCAAGCAGTTCTTTCCGGTGATTCAATTGTGTTACATAATTTTCGATGTGATCATCCGATTTCCACAACTCCTTGTAGACCACTTTCAGGTTACATCAGATTGGTGTATAACAGTTTGGCTGTGAGAAGTTCTCAAAGAATAGAAAAAAAAAACAACTCGAAACTCTCCATTATGCTTCATCATGATAATTACAGCCCATAAAACAATTCCTCAAAAAATAGGAATCAAAACTTTGAATTATTAAGCCATCAATCTCAGTACTTTTTCTCATTTAGTTCCATAAATAAATGCGTGTACAGACGTTTTCATGTTCCGAACAGGTTGCAGAAGCATTCAAATCACATATTTTTGACATACCGACTTCGGATTGGAATAGATGTTTCAATGACTGGTTTGACAGAATGAAAAAGTGATTAGATTGTGACGGTGAATACTTCGAAAAACAATTATGTTATTTTTTATAATATATAGGTTATTTGTGTGTCATTCCAGAAACTTCTCGACTGACCTACCTTATTACTAATTAAAATAAATATAAAATATTAATATAAAATAATATTTGTATGGGGAATTCACAACAAATATTTTCCTATTTGTAATCGAATAATCTGAATATTTACAAATTGTAAATTACAAAGTGTGAAATGGAATTTTCTGGCATCATCAATAAATATAATTCCCATCCCATTGTCATTCATTGTTACTGATAGACATCAAATGATTTATACATATAGAAATTCACAAATTTCATTCTTGATCCATTTTATTATAATCTTTGAAATAAAAATCTGAACTGAACCTATAGCCCCGTTCTGAATAATTGATCCTCTTTCTTCGCACTGTCTATTAAATTGCTATTCAGAATTTGTTCAACTTAAGGATGATATACATTCAATATTTTTCTCATAAGTATATTATTATTATTATTATTATTATTATTATTATTTTTATTATTATTATTATTATTATTATTATTATTATTATTATT
>JBBMKC010224204.1:0-12008 GCA_037834085.1 Bipalium vagum
CTAAATTAATACAATAAAAATATTACAGGTGGAATCATAATCAAATTAGTTCAGTGAAATAACATTGTTTGTAAAAAAAATACCTGAGTCTATTTCAATGGCCAGGTACTGTAATATGTATTAAATGAAAAAAGTACGTAATTTCAAACAATTCAATTTTAAATATTTCACATTTCCATAATTTTAAGTAATTTTCATATAATTTCATTTCTTTAAGAGAAATGTCGAAAACAAGCAAATTAAATCGTTGTGTATCAATAATATCCAGAATTACAAGCTGGTGATAAAATTCTCTATTGTAAAATTTGCAGCAAATCAATTTCCACTGAAAGTTTGTTTTTAGTAAAAAAACATTTAAGGTCCATGAAACACTTGCAAATACAAGATGGCAGATTATCAAAAAAGGAGGTTCAATAATTTATAAATCCGGTATATGTTATCACTAAAGAATCGCAATTTACTAATGTTTTATGTGAGACATGTATTGCAGCAGACATTCCATTGTTCAACTTACAATATTTTTTAAGAAAAAAACAGAATTCAGTATGCCTTCAGGAACTACACTGAGATCAAGCTATGTGAAAAATATTTATTTTGAGACAATAAATTACATTAGAAATCCTAAAAAACATTTTATGGATATCAATAGATAGATCTACAGATTCGACCGGAAGATATGTTGCCAATGTCATCATTGGAATTTTAACTCCTGATAAATTTAAATCAGAGCAAAATTTTTTATTTCATACAAAAAATTCAACCAAAATTAAATCACAATGCAGTAGCTAAGCTTTTCATAAATCAGTGGAAGTACTAGAAAATGATTTCGAGAAAGATTTAATTCTATTATTTCTTACCGATGCAGCTCCATATATGAAAAAGGCTGCAAAAGCAATTATGGTTTTTTTCAAAAAATAACTCATGTTACATGCATTGCTCATGGTTTGCACTTAGTTTCTGAGCATATAAGAGGAATGTTTGTACCTATTGATCTGTTAATCTCTAACACTAAAAAAGTATTTTGTAAAACACCTTTAAGAATAGAATATTTCAAAACTATTGAACCAGATCTCCCACTTCCATCACGACAAGTTATTATTTGATGGAGAACTTGTTTGTCTGCTGTACAATATTATTTCAAAAATATTGATAATGCGTTTCGTATTTTTGATGGACTAAAAAGCGAGGGAAAAAATTACAAAAGATATATTCAAAAAAGAAACTTCAAAGCAGAACTTATACTTTAGCTTCAAATTATGTAGTGATTACTGATATGATTACCCTTTTAGAAACAGAATGATTAAGTCTTGATGAACAAATCAAGATACGTATTTTTTAAATAAAGAAACATTTTCTCTAAAAGGAGATATTTCTCCCAGCATCCACAATAAATTTGTGACTGTTTTTGATAAAAACCAAGGATTAAATGGTATGAAAGCAATTAATAGTTACCTATCAGAAGACTCATTTACAAGCCTTTTAGTCATACAAAATGCACCGTTAATGGACTATTAGCGTTTAGATATGCTCCCTTAACAACGGCTGTCGTTGAAAGAAGTTTTTCGAAGCTTAAAAATGTATTTATTATATTGATGCAAAAATAATAGGTGAAATAGGGAAAGTTCTCTATTTGAAAATCTGAATTATGTTTTTTCAATGCATTGTACTAAGCAATTTCATTGTTCTGAATAAATTTATTGGATGTTTATTTTATTTTTTGGGTTTTCCGTCTTTTTAAAAAGCACCTTTTGTAAATTTGAAAATTTTGCGAATTTTGAAAACTTTTAGCATGTTATGCTCATATAATGATTTTTAAAATGCGTATTTCTGATTTCCTTGGTATCACCTTAATAAAGTAGACGACTTAATTAACTAGTACTTGATAAATTATAATAATATTATTAATAATAATTATCATTATTAATTTTTTTAATGAAAATTAAAATCAATATTGAGTTAAAGCATAATTAAGTTCTTTTAATATGATTAATGCTTTTCGTTTGGTTTAAATTTTGTTGATAAAATACTTTGATGCTTTACCTCAATGATTGAGGCTCAATCTAATAACTTAAAATATGTTTTGTAATTTTTATTTATAAAAAATTAGAGAAATTCAATTGTCGGATCTCATTCAAAATAGCTGCAGTATTTTGTTTTTGTTTTAAATGACTAATTTTATCACAAAGTAATATTAATTTTTAGCTTTACAGTGATATTGAAGTTCAACCCAATTTTTAACTAAGATGAAAGTAAAATTCATCTTAATATTTCTACAAGGCTGTCGTTCAAATCTTCGTCTTTCTTACGTTATTTTGTTCAATTGAATTTTCATTCTATTTGGTTATTTGATAAATTGTACAACTTTTGGACAATATTACTAGGATGATGCAAAAGTTCGCGCTCAGAATCTGGAGCTGAAATTGAGGTGGCTTGTAAAGAGTTTTTGGAATCAAAACAAAAAAATTGGTACTTTGGCCAGATAAGAATGCTAGCAGATCTGTGAGGTAAAATCATTGAAGCTGATGAGTTCTTTTAAAGAATTATTTTATTTTATTTTAATAATTTTGTTGTAAATAAATAAATATATAATTTTGAGCAAAAACTTTTGTATCACCCTGGTATTATTGATTTTTTATTAGATTTTATTTATATTTTAAATTCAGTAAAACAAAAATTCTTAAATGTTGATTATTCAACTAAAACAAAAAAATATTTATTTTAACTATGAAATGGAACTCAATAATCATTAACTGCTTTAGTGATACTTAAAGAAATGTTTAAAACGAAAACAATATTTCCCCTAAAAATGGCTTTCGTTCTAACATGTTTTCTAAAAAGTCAGAAGGTTGGAAAACTGTGATTGAAAGAATATATAATTTTTATGTTTAAATCCATTTAATATTACTTTATATCTCCATTTAATGAGACTAATATCCATTTATTTAACTGTATAAAAGATGTATATTTTCCTACATTAAATATAATTATTTACATTTATAAATGTAAACAAAATTGTTATTTCCATTGAGTATTATTAACTGTAAGCTGCTGTGTATGATGTATTTAATTGCTTTTTGCTAATTAATTTGTTCATTTATCCCATTTTGTATAATTAAATGTAAATGATTCTGCATTTCCTGAAAAATTAGACAATATTATGAGCAATGTTGATCTGATATCGAATATGAAGCTTAGCAAAATAATTTTTGTCATAGATATTCTAATAATTTTTATTTTTATGTTCATTTACATGAAAGATAATTATTTCATAAATTACTTGTTTTATTAATAAGTGTAATTAAAACAACTGAGAACTCGGGATATTTTGTTATCAGAAAAGGAAAATTTCCCAGTTCAATTTTATAAGAAAAAAATTGGAATAAGTAAAAAAATGAGAAAGTAAGTAAAATAAAAATCTATTCCAATAAAGCCTTATGCAAATGAAAGTGTAAATATAAGATCAATATTTTTGGCAAAATTATAATAAAATTATTACATGAAAAATTATTAAATTGAATGTGTGTGTCAAGCTCAAAATTGACAAATGATTAATTGGTTTAATGATTTATGGCATTTATCATTAGCATCATACAGTTTATGGCAACCCATCAATAATTATTTGACATGGATGGCGATTATATGGCAACACAGCGCTGTTCGTAACAATGCTGGCTGGCCTATATGTGTTTGCTTGCTTGACTTGATGGAGAATTTAGAAAATTATTTTCCCTACAGTTTTAATATGTATCACAAACATAAATAAATAAATTCTAAATTGAGAACATTTTTGTTTTACTGCACATTGTATTATCATTAAAAATAATTGATAACTCAAGCAGTCATAAAAGAAATTTTAAATTAAAAACTTACATTCATTTGATATGAATGGGCAAAATGGAACATATTTCCTTTAGCCTATTATTAGAAATAATTACTTTCTACTTCTTGAATGACCATTGCTTTTGTTAATAATAATATTATTAGTATTATTATTATTATTATTATTATTATTTGTCTATTTATAAAAAATTTGCTTTTGTTTACTTCATTTTTAAATATAAAGTATTTGAATGATCAATCTTTTATGCACTGAGTTTCTGTTTTTAATGAATTAATTATTCTGCATTAAATAGGAATAATTTAATTAGTCCATAAGAATATTAGGCTAGATACGGTAAATTTCGAATATAGACTGTAGCACGTACCAGATATAGAATGGGTATTTTGGAAGTGTACATATTATTTTTATTATCTGTGGCGCTTATCAACTGTTGTAAAGAGACAGTAGTTTGTACAGTAAGTTTCATACCATTTTTTAATCATTTTTAATATTGAAAAATTATAGTTATTGGCCCATAAAAATTACCGTTTTGTTAAAAAGACTTAAATGGAATTTATCTTTTGTGTGAAAAGATGAAATAATTTATTATTTTTTAAGAAATCGCATAACTCTTTAAATATAATTATTTATTTATTTCAATTTATTTTAATAATCTATTTTAGCGCCCAAAATGACCGTAACATAATTTTAGTAATTTTACCCCATAATTCGAAAAAAATTGTCCGTTTCAAAGCCGTCTTGAAAAAATCTGTTGAGTTCAATCAGTCTTAATCAATTTTCCAATTAGCCTCTGAGGTTGGTTCTTCAACGTCACCATTCAATAACATATTCATTCTATTTAGAAAAATATAGAGCTCCTCGAATTAATCCTTTTGAACTGTCGAAAAGTCAGGCAAAAAATGACTTAGTCACTTAAAAACCCATTGACATATCGGTTTTTTAAAAGAACTGTTGTCATGGATGAAAAGTGATTCCTATTTAGTAACCCAAACAGAAAATATATCAATGGTTATCTACAAATGAGTCACTCCTTTCTTGTTCTAAAGTGCAGAGATTTTTTAAATGAGTTCACTTAGAAAATTAAACCCCTTGATTTTCCAATAACAACTAATTTTTACAATTTTTTAAGAGTACAATGATAAAATAAAATAGGAATTAAAAATTTTCAAATACAGTTCACATTTTCTTTAACTCGATAGCTTAATAAAATTATAAAAAGGTGTAACGAAATTAAAAATTACTTATGAGAGTATAAAAAGGAAAAGATTTTCTTAGGAAGAAAATAAATCTGAAATCTAATTAAATAAGAATCATATTAAACCAATGAGGTATAAATTGCATACAATACGAAGAAATTAAGTAAGAACCGAGATTTTGTTTGAGTAAATTAATTGTCTCCTCAAGACTGCTAAAAAAACATTCAAATTCTCATGTAATTGAATAATGTATCAAAAATTTGTGCCAAATAATTATTCTGTAGAAATGATATTTGATGGGGCACATATATTTATAAAACTTAATGAACTCGTGTTTATTATTTTTACATATAAAATATAAAATTATTATTTATAAATATCTACAATAATAAATTAATAAATATCTGTGGAAAAAAAGCCAAAATTTTACAATAATAAATAAAAGAATTTCTTAAAAAGGAATGAATCAATTATTCTTTTTAAACATAATTATTTTATTAAATTTGATTAAGGAACCGAACTTTAATTTGATGTTAAATTTTTATGTTCAAAATACGTAACAATTCCTTTCCAAAATCTATTGCCAATTGAGTTTTGAATGAGCCGATTGCAAATTTCAATTCGTTTTTTTGCTTGCACGACTGTCAATTGATTTTGATCTTGTCTTGATCGTTTATATTCATAATTCAGGTGAGTTAAATGTTTATAGACGGATGAGTTAGGAATGGCAAGTGTTGTCGACAATTCTCTGCGACTTGAATGTGGATTCTTTTCTAAGACGACGCATAATGTTACATATTTTGTTACATATCTGGATCTATTATGACAAGACGGCAGTGTAAGGAAATAACGTCTGCAGTTAAAAGGTATTACTATGCTTACTTTGGTTGCCAGATTGGTGATCAAGACAAAAGTTGGGCTCCGCACCAGTGCTCTAAGACATGTTCTAATCGATTGAGTGATTGGTCTCGCTTAAATATTAATAATTTTTAATATAGAATTTTATTTTATTATTTAAATTTATATCTAAACAGGATGTTCTGCACGGTTAATGTTTTTATTTTTCTTTTAAAAATTGTTTTTTAGAATTTTTTCGATTTTATTCTACTTTTTAGATTACATATAATACAAACAATTATTTATATTCAAATATAAAATAATTACAATGATTAAATAGGTTGGCGCTTAATTCCAACAAAGTTATAAAATGAAATACCATCATGACAAATATTAAACATAATAATTACTCAATAATAATTTTTTAAAAACAGGTGTTCAGTGACATTTAAAATTATTTCAGATATAATACCTAAACAATATTAAATAATAAATGATTATCAATAATTAAAATGTTAGATAACCATAACAAAAATACAATGTTAAATTGACAATGCTTAAAAAGCAATAGTGCAATCAAATTTTTTTTATTTATATGTATTACTCACAAACTGTCAATAAATGAAAATTTTGAACAGTAGCTATAACAAGTTTAAAGTTAATAACTTTTATTTAAAACTTTAAAGAAAAACGATTTCAGAAGCATTTTATTAATTAAATTATTTATTTCGATTAATTATAATTAAAATATTGATTTTATGTTTTCAAATATATTATGCCATTTTATACATAAAAAAAACTTTGAATTATTTTATAAATATCAATTCAAAAGAAATTTCTAGTTTCTTCACTAGATTTTCAATCTAACGTTGAATTAAAATTATTATAATTTATTCTTCTCATTATTTTTATCTTTATTTTTCATTGTTTAACTAATTTAATTTAATTTTTTTCTATATATATAAAGGCTCATTAAAGGACATCAATAATATCTCAGATAACCTGATAAATTCGTTCCATGTCTTCGATTTTATCAATTACTTTAATCAAAATAAAAAAATGAATAAGAACCATTAAAAATTATTTAAACATTAAATAAATAATCGAGTTAACGCTAGGACATCTAAATTTGTTAGTATTTTATCCCAATCAATATTAAATTCCTAGGAATCTAAAAATAAAAATTCAATTATAAATGTTAAGAATTAATATTATTATTATCTTTCTTCTTTATTAATTCAGTTTTCTCATACTATTATAATTCATATTAATTCATAAAGAATCCACATTTAACTAATAAGTCTTTAGTATTTCAACCCAATCAATATTAACTTCCTATGAATCTAAAAATAAAAATTCAGGTTTTCTGCAGTTTAGGTGCGTCAAAAATTGGAAAAATAATTTTATTTTTTATTCGGAATTTTGTCTACTGAAAAAAGTAAGCAGTTTATATTTTATGTTTTTATATAAATATATCAGGTTGCGTAGTATGAAATTTGTAGGTAATGAAAATAGTGAGCCACGTGATCGTCCAGAATCAAAGGTGTGCAACGACAAACTAAAGATGATCATTGAGTCTAACCCATGTCAGAGTGCCCAGGAATTGTCTGTAAAGTTTGGCGTCACCAAAAAAACTATTTTAGATCATATAAATCAAATTTATTAATAAACTTTTTTTTCCTTTTACAAATTTCATACTACACAACCTGATATAATAGTAAGTAAAATAAAACAATTCTTCTATTGAGATAATCTCATTTGGTTCAACAATATAGATGGAACCTATTGTTTTCCTCAAAAAATAAAATAAATATTTATATTATATATAACTATATATATATATATTCATACATATATATATAACATTTACAAAATTTTAATAATTAAACAAAATAAAAATAACTAAATTATAAAATTATTATAAAAATTAATTTAATTTTTTAAAAATTAATGAAAAAATAATTATAATTAACAATTAATTTGACTCGAATTTATATCATAAGCCAAAACTAAATGTAATAAACATTTTAACCCTAAAAAATGAGTAAGAAAATGACTGATAGTATAAATTCTAAATTTTATTTTTATATTTTTAATAATAATAATATATAATTACTCTATACCATAAAAAACCCGATTTATTTATTTTAGAAAAGAATTTGTAAGCCTAATTTGTTTAATTGATGTAATATTGATTTTTATAGATGGTGCTATCTAATGATAAGAAAATATTAATTTTAATCCAGTATAAGAGGATTCTCATGAAAATTGGTAGAGTACAACCACAGTACGAAATATTTGAAAGTCTATGCGATGCATTCAATGTTAACAAAGATTACACACACGACTTACGAAAGAAATTTTTTGAAACAGGTACTCTGGACAGAGAAAGTAGTTCAGCAAGAAAGCATATCGAAGGATATGTTGACAGACGAAAATGAGTTGTGGAATCTATTTGGAAGCGGAGATCCTATAGTATTATGTGTATTTCTGAAAAGATTGAAATTCCACATACAAGTCTTCAAAAAAATAAACAAAGAAGAAGGAATGAGATCTATTTCCAGAAGAACATTTCCTCTGTTAAGTGATGACCAGAAATTGAAGAGGTTAAAATGGTGTCAACAGAAATGTCATCATCAATGGAAAGGTCATGTTGACATAGATGAGAAGTGGTTTAAATTACATTCCTTCCATTGTGAGCGATATCATGACAGCAAATATCAAAGAAAACAGCAACTACCTAGTAAAGGTAATTCACCAAAGATCATGATTCTCATAGTCATTGCGAAGCCTGGTGTTGAAAATTAATTTAATTACTTTAATGATTGGTATTTGGAGGATTTAGAAAAATGTCGAAGCCCAGCGTTCTTCAAAAGATCATCATAAGGGTGACTCATGTTGCAAAATAACGGCAGATAGTTTTTATGACTTGATGACCATTGAAATTCTGTCTATGATTTTTAACAAAATGCAGTCGTTTTATAATGTGACTGTACAAATGAATAATGCTCGCCCACACACTTGAAAGAATTGTATTGGAGATAGTTTTGTTCCAAGAATAACCACTATTAACTAACCAGCACAGTCTCCAGATATAAATGAAAACGACATTGGTTTTTTCACGTCTCTCAATAAGCAAGTTCTTAGGAATAAATGTAAAAATGTTGACGAGTTGTGATTTTCATTTGAATAGAATTTCTGGTTAACTAAACATGAAACGTTGGCTTCTATTTTTGAAAGCAAATCTAGGATAGTAACGAAAATTATACAGCAGAAAAGTTTAAATATTAATGTACCACATTTGTTATACTAAACCTTATTAATATTATTTGTCTTATTTTATTATAATTAATTTTTAAAAATCGAGTTTTATATGGTATAGAGTAATTATATATTTATATTCTTTTATATAGATTCTTTATTTTGCAGTCAATTGCAACAAATGTTTGCTGAAACGTTCTGAATTAATGATTTCGCAAATCTGGAATAAATAAATTGGACCTCTCATATCACACCAGATACAAATGAGCATTTTTTTCCTGTAAATATTTAATTTGCGGTTGAAGTTTCTCGCTGAAGTTCCTCACAAATGGATACGCTTTGGATTATCGTAAGCAAGCCACTTTTCATCTTCTTTTTCATCTGTGTTTTTCTTTGCCTAACAAGAAGCGACGCGCTTGTCGTTAAAAGACATGAAATGTTGATTTCTACGAGTTCATATGGTACCTTCTTTTCAGCCTTCTGAATTTTTCCTAATCTTTGTAACTGGCTGCTTGGTTGACTACAAGATGCTTCACGAGTTCCTGTGTTTGTGCAGTATTCTCACAAAGTAGTTCTTTCAATCTCTCAGGATGCAAATTCGTGGAGCACCGGTTCGTGGTAGATTGTTTACATCAAAATTTTCGTCTTTAAATCGGCGATACCAATATTTACATGTACTATACGAAATAGCCTTCTCTCCTAAAACAAAGCATATGGATTGAGATGCTGCAAACGCACTTTTTCCTAGCTGAAATTGATACCAAATACAATGTCGATATTATATATTTTCTTCACTCATTTCTTAGTCCAAAATTTTTTTATATTCGATAACAATTAATGTGAAATATTTATTTTTTCAATATATATAAAATATAAATTACCGAAATTCAAATTTGATTATTTGTTGATTTATTTAAACAATGATTATAAACATGGTTTAATACTTATACATACACCTAATATTTTCAAATTACAGATTCCAGTGATATCAGATCCAAATATTAATTATTTATTAAGTTTAATATATTTTTCTTTTTTTAAGTCTATTTTTAATATTAAAGAAAATAATAATAGAATTATTTAAAAAGTTATAGACTCAAAATATAAAACAAAAATAAAAGATATATATTTAACTCCTGGTGCATATGAAATATATGAAATACCTAAATCAATCGAAAATGAGTTTAAATAAAATAGAGCTTTGGAGCCTTTAGAAGAATTTTATGTAAAAATAAAACCAACTCTAATTTCCGTAAATTGTATAATGATAATAATATTGTTAAAGGATCTTATTATAATGATGAAAAACCTAATTTAACATTTAATTTTCCGAGTGAAAATCTATTGTCGATGCTCTATTTCTTCGTTAATTTTTAGTATAATATAAAGAAATTCAATTTGTTTTACATAGCCTAATTTCGAGTTAAAGGAAATAGGCTTGTTTTGGGCTAAATAACAAATGAATGATTTAAAAATTTAAAAACTTAAACTATATTTTAATTAATTTTCTCTTTTATTAAAATCCAAAAAGATTTACAAAACTGACTTTCCTTGTAGATTTTGATGACTCAGCTTCGATTATATTCTTTAATTTATCATTGTCAACTTTACGTGAACGATGGCGATCATCCTCATCTTCAAGGATATCATCTCCCTGACGAAACCGTTTAAACCAAAGTATTACCATACATTAATTGACAGTTCTAGGACCAAATGCATTATTCATTTTGCGAGCCGTTTCAGTAGCATTTGTGCCTGATTTGTATTCGTACAAAAATGGTACGATATTGATATTTTTCCATATTCGGTTAAATCGACTAAAAAAGGATAATTAAGAAATATTTTAAGTAATTTATTATAAAATTTACTTGGTAAAAATTTTAATTTCAAAAATTTATCAAAATATATTGAATATTCAAATAAAACATTTATTAAAATGAATGAAATTAATGACTTGCCGAAAAAACGATATTATTTTTGCACCAACCTAATATTAAAAGACGATTTTTCTATAAACAATTTTTATTGACTGAAAAAGAAAATCTATAATTGTTTATATTGCCTAAAACCATATTCCAAGTCATTTTCGAAACACCCGAAGCGAGATTCTTAACAAGAAAAGTGGTTGACGACCGAGTGAAAGAAACATTGATTTTCGTTGTTTTTGTTTGATAATTCCAATCAATTGCGTCTCAAATTCATTTTTTGTATTTAAGCTCTATATCTAGGCAGCTGAGATAGTTCATCCACGTCTGAAATTGTAGTGTTATTAGCTTTTTTCGTCTTAAACATGAATTCTATTGCTTTGTGATCTGTTCTCACTAGAAATTTTAACTCATACAAGTAATGCTTAAAGTGGTAACAGAAGTAATATATTGCTAATAGTTCCTTTCTTGAAGGCAGTATTCTTTTGTCATGACTGTTCATTGCATGTGATCCGTACGCGATCACTCTCTCTTTTCCATTATCGTCTGTCTGTGACAACACTACTAAATCGCTTCAAAACTGGCATCAGTGTCTAATATAAACTTTCTTTTAATGTCTGGTAAGGCTAAACTGGCGTCTTTGTTAGTGACTCTTCCAAGTCTGAGAAGGCTGCATTGCATTTTTCGGTCTTTATTAATTTCTCAATTGTCCTCAATGTTGCATACCTGTGAGACTTCCTTTTCCAACAAAATCTTCATTAATTTAAATCTGAACTTTGTCAAAAATTCTGTTCCTCCAATCCACTCTAGTGAAACCTGTTCTACAATTGTGAATGACATTGACTCAACTCTATCTCCAATATAAACATCAACTACTACTACTACTACTACTACTAATAATAATAATAATAATAATAATAATAATAATAATAATAATAATAATAATAA
>JBBMKC010224215.1:0-12007 GCA_037834085.1 Bipalium vagum
TATTATTATTATTATTATTATTATTATTATTTTCGCTTTGCCATAATAGACTTATGAATGGATTTTTCCTTAAAAGAGGTGAATAAGTCAGACAGTTAATGCTGTCGCATTCATTTTTCATTTAATGTCCTAATGAGCTTCAGAACTAACTGGAATGTTTCGATTGATTTTCTTTTTATTCCTTCTTGCTAATCTGAGATAAGAAAATAATTCTCTTTGCAGAGAAGAATTTTTTTGGGAAATTATGATAGATAATTACTGGTGCCAAACCAATTACTGTTCTACATATAACAGTGACTACCTATGATCATCTATTAATTTTTGTAGCATTGTGAATCAGAGAGGCTATTAGCCTAAATGAATTGTCAACCATTGCTATCGATAAAATGAAACAGGACAACTTACAATTTAACTTCGAACCATGCTATGTTATTGAAGTAATTCTCAGGACTACCGGACTCCGTGAAGTTTGATCGGCCACGAATGACCCCAGATGGAATTTTTGGTTATTTAAGGAACCGGATCTAAATTCCAATTGGTGATCCGTATCGTTTTGTTTTTTTGTTATTTGTTTATATTTTTGAATATCTTAATTTAATTTAATTTTTTCATATTTAATTAATAGTCTCAATAGATTTGTCAAATTAACTGGGTACAATTCTCACCGTTGATTTTATTATTTACTAATATTTTACTTTGGGTGTATAGTGTCAGGGATTGATATGGCTTGTCGACGGAAAGAGGCTGATGTTAACTTAGTGAGCCATTGATGGGTGCAAATCAGGAAGGCATTTTGTGATTAAAAATTGACATTTTAGTAATTTTCTATTGAAGTTTAAAAAATGTAGTGTTATCATACCTCTTTTTATTTCACTCGTAGGAATACAGTAGAAACTAGTCATAATAAAAGATTTGGGAGTCAAATCAAACGAAGTTGGTTAATATCATAATATTAAAATAATTTTTATTGATACAATAATATCGAAATAACTTTCACTCTGTTCATCTAAAATGTGTATTTTAATATTTTACAAAATTTTATAAACACTAATTTATTATTATTTTATCGAATTAAAGTGCAAAATAAACTTTTACTACTAAAAGATACATAACAATTTTGATCGATATTATGAAGTTAATTTAACCGAGATTATGTACAGCTTTTTATTGTGATCTACTGAGATTCGTGTAAGTTCGTGAATTTTTAAAAATGTTAAGTAAATAAATACGAGATCATTTACAACAATAATTTGATATGACAATAATTACATTGCAAAATTTTCGTAATTTTACAAATATAAAAATCGAAAATGTTTACAAGTTTTATAAAAAATTGCGAATTTGATATTGATTTCTGATTCTTTACACAGCAAAATTCATAAATGGACAAATAATAATTATTCATTTATTATTATGCTATTTTATTATTTTTTATTATGCTATTTTTTAAAATAAATTACTGAATATTCAGTTAATATATTAAAATAAATAATTGTATTTGATTACAGTTTAATTTTAAAGCGAAAATAATATTGTAAAACCTTAACAAAATCAGTTTTTATTTCTCTTTAGCATATTATAAATGAATTACTTTAAAAAAATCCTTGGATATAATTAAAGGAGCAATTTATGCTACCAACATAATTTATTTTAATTAAAAATAATCTTATTTTTTATCAATTAAAACTTCAATTTTTTAAAAAATGAATAAAAATCAATTTTGTTTAATGAAATTATTAAATATTTAAGTCTTATTTAAAATAATTGATCAAAATTATTAATTATTCAATAATAAATATAATGAAATCAATATGATAAAGGAAAGTCATTAAATATATATTTTTAAAAAATGTTTAAATATTCTTCCTCTTATAATTTTGAAAATTTTAACAAATTCATTTTTTCTTTTTTAATTAATGAACTTTTATCTGAGAAATGTGCAACATGTAAATGATTAAATTTTTGGTCTCAAGAACATCAGACTTGGAATGATTAAAAGTGTAGCAAAATTATATTTAGCGATGAACAGAAGCTTAATCTTGACGGCCTTGATGGGTTAAATTTCTGGCACGACGTCAGATTTGAAACAAGTGCTTTTCAAAAAGGTCAATCGGGTTCGGTTGATTGATGGTTTTCGGAGCGATTAGATAAAACAGAAACTCTTCTTTACCAGTAATTGATGGAACCTTAGTCTGGAAAGCATACAAGAAAATATTAGATTATCCTTTATATTATTAGAAGATCTTTTACCATTAACAGAATCGTATTCTATTAATAACACTACACAAATTTAAACTGTTTTTTGTATCGAAGACGGCATTATGATAATATAGTGTATTTTTTTGCAGCTGTTTACGAATATGAAATCCTTTTTCATGTAAGACATCTGGTTTAGGTAAAAATATATTTTAAAGAATAAATAGAAAAACATTTAATTTAAGCTAAAAATTTTAATATTTACAATTAAATTTTTTTATATGAGCTTTTTTACTATGATTAGTTGTGGCATGTTACGCTTTAGAAGCCAGCAGTAGTCTGCCATCATGCTGACATTCCATTTGTGCTGATACCTCTTCTCATAATGACTATGTACTGGTGAAATCGTTCACCATGCTCCTCCTTATACGCTCCAAGGTTGCTAGGAAAATCTTTCAGGCGTGAGTTTAAAAAATTCATTTTTATGCTCATTCGATATCCTAAGACTTTAAAATCTTAGATCATATTCCTAACTAAAATAGTCGTGATCATCCAACTTGCGGTTTCCTAAAAAAGTATGAATTACCTGAACAAATGAATTCCAAGCATTAAGTTCTATCGGATTAATCAATTGCCGAACTTGAGGACCTATGAAAATGCCCTCTTTCAACTTTTCATCACTTATTTGTAGAAATCTGTTGGATAGGTATTCATATGCGGAATCATTTTTATTTATGTTCTTTATGTTTATAAACGTCTTTATTATGACTAACTTGATATGTAATGGAGGTTACAAAACATTTCCTACCTATTGCTTTGATGCTATGTTTACCAGGTGTAAATTCAACTTTATTCGGCCAATGTTTTCTTGAGTAATTCTCTACTGTCCCACAGTCACAGAAAGCACGAGAATTTTGAATAGCCTCTTTGAATGCCTAAGAAAATTACAATTATAATTGTATCTTTCAACAAGATAACTTGCCTATTCACGTATCAAAATTAACCAAACAATGACTACAAATTTATGATAGATTGGCCCCCGTTTAGTCTTGATTTAAATCCCATTGAAAACGGTTGGGGAATGCTATCCAGATGGATCTATAAAAAAGAAAGGTATATTAATGTAAAAATGATCTTCGAAATGCGATTAATCAAGAATGATCGAACATTAAATGCGCAACAATTCATAAGATTTTTCAAAAGTAGATATCTCGTGTTTATGATTTATTGGTAAAAAAGGAAATTATATTAATAAATAGTTTGCATTTATCTTTTAAAAATTTATGTTATTCTTTGTAAAATTAAATATATATTAATAAATAATAATTACCGTGATAATAATTCTGGGAAATTTTTTAATAACAATTTGTGAATTTTTGTTTAAAATTGTTAATTTTCAAAAGTTTTCAATACAATAAGCTTTATTTAATAAATTAGGGACTATTTTCCATATTTAAAACCAAAAATTAGCACTTTCGTGTAATATTTAGAGTAGTTCTTGAAAAAAATCCAACCGTGATAAATTTTTTGATCACACTAAATTGTTATACGAAAATTATTGAAGTTAATCAAATAAAATTATATTATATATTACAAAATAATGTTAATTAAGAATTCAGAAAAGAAATAGACAAGAGTATATGAACATAGAGTGTATTATCCGAATTATTAATTACTCAGTACAGTGATATATCATACAATGAAAAGGTTATTCTGGAAAGATATGTGAATTTTCAACTATAAACATCATTAAGCAAATAAAAACGATTGTGAACTCAAAATTTGGCATTTAATAAATGTTAAATTTTGATTTACTAAAGGAAAGATACACACAATAATGTTAGGTTATCAAAAGTTAAGATTTGAACAATAATATAAAAAAAGGCGAAAGATTTTTTTTACTAAAGTGCGTACAAAACAAAAATTTATTATTAATACATAAAAATATAGGTTGATTTAATAATAATTTCAAGTTAACCTAACACATTAACTATTTACCTATGAAATCAAAAGTTGCCTGCAGTATTAACACTGAAATTTATACTATAATTTGATTTTCTCAGGAGATAATAACTTTCACTTCATTTGGATAAAAAAGATTAAAGAACAATGATGGAATAATTAAATACTTACGTGATTATAAAATTAAATTGAATAAAAATCATAACAGTATTAAAAACAATATGGTTTCTATTAATTTGAAATTATTTTATCAGTTGAGTTCTAATATTGGTTTAAATCAATATTTTAAAAATGAAAATGTCTACTGAATCTAAATTTAAATGTTTCTCATTAAAATTTTATATTTAATATTTTTTATTCTCATTTGAAAATTTTTTATAATTCATTAAAAAATATTTATATTCAATTTTATTATTTGCCACAGATTTATTATTGCACATTTCCTTTAGAATAATTATGACATTTTATTTTTGAACTTTAATTGTATAAAGGGTGTTTCAGAAAAAATTTGGCAAATTTATTATAATGTATATTTTTTTCGGTGTGAGCAATTTTGTTTACTATATGGAATGCAGATCTGGTGTATGAATATAGTAATCGCGTACAAATATTCTCCAATGTAACATAACTAAACATTTTAAAGTACCTCCATGAAAAGCGCAAAAATATTTTGGCAAATTATTGGTATATCTTAACTATCGAGAGGAAAACAAGTACTCTCAGAAAATCAGGTGCAGAAAATGAGAAAATTGAAAGGAAAGTTTACAAGCACTGCAAATCGGTGCTCAAAATGACAAACAAAGTCCGAATATTAGTATCAACTGTTCATAGAAATAAACTTAGAGGTGGTTTGACTCGATTTTAGTCTTCGATTTTTGTCTTCATTGTTTGGAATTCCGAACTTTGATAATGCAAGATCCCTGAATATAAATAAATATCAAGAACTTCAAAAGGAAATTAGTAATTTAACAAAATTTACTGTCTCACTGGACACAATAGTTATCGGCGCTTTGGGATCCTGGGATCCAAGGAATAACGAAGTATTAACTAGACTCGGATTAAACAAATCAGAGGTCGGACAATTTGCAATTAATGCCATTAGAGCTGCAATCAAATCCTCTCATGATATATAAAAAAAACATATATTATAAGCGAATTAAAAACTTATAATTAAATGAGAGAAAAAAAATCCTTTTAAAAAAAACATTTTTAAGATGTTTTTAAAAAAAAATTCCAACTGAAGCTTAAAACGGGAAAATTAAAATTATTTTCAATAATTTAATTAATTGCTTTTTTTTAAAATAAAAATTGAAGTTTAAAAAGGAAAAAAAAGAATTATTTGTTTGATTAATCATAATAATTATCAACAAAATGACTGGAAAAAATCAGAAAGAAGAAACTCTCAAGGAATTGCCAGGAACAAATAGAGAGAAGCAAACTGGAAATGAATATCCTGATGGGTCCTCATTGCATGAAAGAATCGAAGGAATTGAGATGACCGCAAACTGATTGAGCAATCTACTTTTACAGATTGCCGAAAAGGTTGGACTATATCAAACCAACAAAGCAAAGCTAAGACGATTTGCTAATGCAAATGATTATAAAATTTTATTTTGAATAAATGTTTTCTTGTAAAAAAAACGATTTTAATGAGAGGATTTTAATAATTATGGCATTTAATTTTTAATTCAGAATAAACACTGAAAATTAATAAATTTGCTCAGACTATGTTCAGGAAGAGTCTATTTTGAACAAAGTTCTTGGGAAATCTGCTTCTGTTTGACTGAGTTTTTAAATTAAAAAATATTCAATATTACGTGAATTAAAGATTTGGATACATTTTCATTGATTTTTAAATTATATTGTATATTGCATTGCTTATTAATATTAAAATAATAAAACGATTAATTATAAGAAAATTATTAAAATATAAAAAATTACAAAAAATGAAAAAGGAAAAATATATTATATCAATTGAATAGTTGGAAAACTTTGAATTTTTCCTTTTATTGGATAATAATTTTTATACATAATTAAAATAAAATAATTCTAATAAAAAATAAAAATTAAATATAACAGTCCAGATCTAAACCCCCTGGACTATAACGTGTGGGGTATAATTGAGAGAATAATAATTATTTTTAAAATAATAAATTATAATCAGAAAAAAAATGAATCGATTGACATTTTTAGAAAAAGCTTTAGCTTCTTCCAAACTTAATTTTATGATATTTAATTAAAGACTAGAACTCTTATCGACCGATGTTAGTCTAGATAAGCCCTTAGTTAATCAATGAATCTTCAACTAATATTGTTAAGATTCTGGATTTGGATCAATAAAGACTTATTTCATATGATCCTCTAGTAGAGAAAACCAAATGTCCCATCATATTTATTGAATATTTATTTAAAATCATTATAATGAATCATTATAAAGGAGATTTGATTTAAATTATTTATTATTTGATATTATTATTATTACTAATACTAATAATATTATTTAAACTCAGCCCTTCAAATGGATAATTCTCCAGATAAGATGGTTTTAATCGCTTTTCATTTAAATTATCTTTTTTTGAAGAATAAGCTTGTTGTTTCCAAAATATCTGACTCAGATTATCGAGTGAACTTTCTAAAAAATTTGAGTTTTTTTCTGTCAATTCCACAACGCGAAATTGCGAACCCATCTTCTTTAAATAATCTCGGTGACCTTGGTGAAGAAATAATCAGTAAATTACTTCCAAAATCATTTTTCCAGAAGAAAATAATTGAGATTGTTAAGCGGTTAAAAAGTGTTAAAATATCACAAACCTTGGATAGATGCAGCAATGTAATCAATCCAGATATGGTTTTTAAATTAAACTAGTTTTCACGATTTATTGAGATAAACTGCGTTGATATACTCTCTCAATTTGAAGCAATCTATCAATGTGGAAACGCAATAAATACGTTCCAATCTAAGGTAGAGAATGTATCAAAAACGGATGCAGTTCGTTTTGTTTCCGAAAACCTTATAAGAAATAAGTATAATGCCTTGTTACTGAATAGGAAGAGATTCTGGATCCCAAAATCCGGTTAGATTATCTGTCCCATACATTTGTGGCCTGAGGTTAATGAACTGGTTGATTTCTTGATCGTTTTCTTGACTGATATTTGGAAAAGCTCTCCAACCTTCCGTGGTCATTCTCTGCCAATGAATCGAAATCAGGATATTTCCGTTTCACTTCATGTCGAAGGAGAAACAATTACACTAGAATCTGACAAATCTTGTACAACTTTGATGAATCCATCTTGTAAAATATGTAAGAAAGTGGATGACTTGACAAGAATAAGTATAGAGAACAACGTAGTTCACTTCTGCAAACCTTGTTTGAAATCCATAAATTCAGAAACAGTACTGAATGAACCGACTTCTATTGCTCCAGAAAACACTACTCAAAACAGCATCAAAGAACCAGTAATTGTTACTTCGAAAACTCCAATTTCTACTTATACCAGAAAAGCAGTCCGAAATGCTTTGAAACATCCGAAGCATTGACATGAGGAGCATACACCTTGTAGATCCTATTGATCTGACAGGTGTAGAGAGCAAGTCGGATTTGTGTATCGACTCCGCTCCTCGCGATAAAGTCCCTTTTCACAGATGCTGACATAGATTTTTACTTATCAACGAATCTGGAAAGTAATCACTTTGGCTTAAACCCAATCATTGTATTACTGTTGACTCAGTCGGAGCAGAGTGATAGAATTAAAATTCCATCCGCTGCTTATTCGGCTTCTATAATTTTCTGCCCTTTGAACTTGATGAACAAGCATTGGGTTCTCTTTGTGTACAGTAAGGTTTCGATGAACTCGTACTATATTGATCCACTTGAAGTTCCTTTCATGCCTCTAATCTGTTTGGACTTGGCTATAAATCTCAATGATTCATTGAATAAGCTTTTTTCTCTTGTCGTTAAATTAATTCCCAATCCATACCCTAATATTAAGAGACAAACTAATAATTATGACTGTGGTCCTATGATTTGTGCATACAGTATATATCTCTCAAATCAAGGTACAAAGAAAGTCGTAGTTATTAATAGCCAACTCATAAAAGCTATAAGACATAGGGTTTACATGGGCCAGAAAACCATGACAACATCAAGTGATCTTCAGGGTTTTGGTAATTGCTCTGTCGGACTTTACTATTCCTTTTGTATATAATTTCAAAAGAAAATGGGTTCAGACATATGAAACCGTTTGTGTATTCGCTCCTGTTTTCGACGCTAATTGTAATTAGGAATCTGTTCTTGACTTTTCGACATTTTCGAGTCAAACTGACAAAATGATTGGTTTTTTTTATAGAAGATCTTTGGTTTCTATTTATTCTTTCGTTCCGTAATTTTCGCTGTTATTTGTAAAACACCTATTTTCAACTTTTGAGTCCCAGAATGCTTGAGTTCGGTGAGAAATTAGTGAAAGTAGTGAAAAAGCTCTGGGTATCGATATTCGGTTCTTTCCATTTCATAATGTTGATTTTGAACCTTGTTCAGATTAATTTGTAAAATCATTGTACAGAATGTTATGGTATGTATTATAAACTCAGATATTGTAGCAGCATTCTACCATAATGCGTGTAAGCGAGCTGGGATTATAGACTCTGAAATCGAAAATAATAATAATAATAATAATAATAACAAAATTAATTATATATAATTAATAATAATAATTTGAATAATATTACAAATAATGAAAATAAATACACAAAACCGAGTTTTGGCCTAATAAATCATAAAATAAATAAAAATCAGAACGTTTCCTCTGAGAATTTATCTTTTCCAAAGAATAATATTTCTAAAACTATTTCAAACAAATTATTAACGAGAAATCTGAATTTTGTTATAAAAAATGATTCGATAAAAAACTTTTTCCAAAGCCTACAACTTGGAGAAAAGTACATCTTTCTTGATTGCACTGTTTCAGCTGCAATTCTTGACGGATGTACTGATTTCCTGCTGGATTTTCTTGATCTCAATAAAATGAACGAGATATCTATCGTTTTTATTATGTTTTTGCGTCCAAACTCACAAAAATCTCTTTTAATTTTGGATTTTGATAAAGGGTGTTCATTTGTCATAAATCCCACATTTTTTACAACTCTGAGTCTGTGGTCTCAATAGCTGATTCTTTAAAGGAATTCTTCTTTGAAATTCGGGGAAATGTTTATCTCTTTCAACTGAGTGAGAGCTATCCACATGACACACGTGCTTCTGGTCTCTACTCAAACTTAATTTTTTGGGGAATAATGCCTATTAATAGACTATCCTTTTTAGTTGGTTTGTCTATCTGATAATAATTTTCTTTAATAACATTTCTCTATAGATACGTTGCCATTATGTAGTTTTATTGTTTGAATAAGTTGATCAGATGAATATTGGAACAGTGATTTAGTATCGATATTAAGCAAAATGAGTGATAAACGATAAACGGTTTTATTTTGTGATCAATTGAATTAAGTATATTCGATTGAGAGTATTGGATTTATAATTTACATATCTTATTATATTCAGAAAGATTAATACACCAACTATTACGAAAAAAGTCTGATTTGAGTTCGAATAATATTAATTTATATTCAAGTTTTGTAACCAAATTATAATTCAAATTAAACTAAAAGTTTATCAACAAAAAATTTCACTATCATTTCAATGAGTTAATTTTTAGTTAGTAAAACAAATCTTTAACGAAAAACTACTTTATTTGCATAAGAAAATCTAAATCACAATGTTTTGTTCATATTTTCCCAATTGAGTTTCTCCAAGATCATATTTCTTATAAACAAGATTTTCATAAGTTTGGAAATATTATCAATCACATTTTAAGAATTTTTCATTTTCCTTTTACATTTTGAATTATTTTTCATCTTCGCATACTTACAATAAGTTAATCTGTTTTTTGAAAAAAAGGTAGGGATTTTCGTCTGGTTTCTCCAATTTTTATTGTATTATTATTCCAAATTAACTGCCTATTTTTTTTACATAATTCTGAATCTTTGATTTTGATATATTTTCTTGATATTTTTTTGAAACAATTATTATTATTTTGATGGAAAAGAATAGAAGTTATTAAAAAATTATTAAAGAAAACTAATCTTTTGATTTAGATGACTCCATACACGGTAATACTTCAAGTTGTGTCTTTGCGCAGAAATAATAGAGTAAATCAAATCACTTTTATATCTACAAATATTGCACCGGAATAGTCTGCCTTTCCTACATAATTAATTTTGATGCAGTTTCTACCAGTCCGACCATGCCCTTGAAATCAATTTTTGAAGGTATATGTATATTTATATTTATATGTCCTCCTTTAAATTTCCATTTGACTAAACTTTTTCCTAAATATTTCTCGTGATGTTTGAATAGTCATAAAGAAATCACTAATTGAAAAGTTTTAATTTTGTTTAGGCTTTCCAAGCCTGGAAACTCAATTTTTTTTACAATAGACAATATATATACAATATAATATAAATATGACAATTGATAAGATAAAGATTCGGGAAAAGTATTTTTTGGTTCTAATACAGGTAACATAATTTTGGTAAAAGCACACTGATTAAAATATATACATATACTCGAATAATTATCCGTACGATAATAATAAAAATAACAATTTCACTAAAAAAGAAAACATTTTTTATAAAAGTCTATTGTTTCCAAGTATAATAGCTATCCCGTATATATAAAATAAGAATATGTAAATAGTTGTTTTTAGAATTGTAAGAATAAATTATTTTTGAATGTTCGAAAATGAATAATACGAAGATTAGCCATACGAATACATTTATTATAACTTATTTACGACTGCAGTCAACATTTTTACTGCATAACAGACAGAAAATGGTGCCATTACTTCCTAACATAAATTCATTTGTGAATTTTTTAATATATTTCGTTTGGTTGATCGACATTAAAAATATTTTGCTAAATAGTTAATGTAAATTAAATTTTAATATAAATTAAAAACAAACCTATCAAAAGTTAAAAATTAACAAACTTAAAACAAATATAATTGCAAAATTGCTGGTTTTGTTATAAAAAGTTTTAAAAGATTTACAAAAAGTTGCAAAAAAATTGCATTTATGTAATATTTTTAAATAAATAAAAAAATTCAAATAGTTAAAAAATTAAGTTGCATTTGTTAGAAAAAGTTGCATTGGGTTGCCCTAATTATAAGCGTACAAAAAATTTGTATCAAAATTTTGTTTTTAATAATTAATTGAACTTTCTTCTTAATGATCATTTTATATCTCATGTTCATCGAAATAACCAATTTTTTGCAGAAATCTGGGTTAATTTGTTGCCATTCTTCCAAGATGTGCTTTTTCAGCATGTCTTTTCCAGTAATTTCTCTTCCTTTGAGTTTTCTCTTCATAAAAGCCCACAAATTTTCAATTGGATTCATGTCCGGTGATTGTTCAATCCATTTCAAAACATTTACACCGGATTGATCAAGCCAATGTGTAATAATTTTGGCCGTATGTTTTGGGTCTCGGTCATGCAGGAATTTGAAGTCAGTCTCAAAACCAAGGTATTGCACAGATTCCAACAAATTTTCTTCTAAAATTTTCAAATACTTATTTTGCATTATTCCATCTATGAAGACTAAATTTCCAACACCCAAACTCGAACAACATCCTTAGACCATAACCGATCCATTACCATGCTTAAATGTCGGTTGGAGACATTCTAATTTCATTTCTTCTCCGGGTTTTCGTCAAAGAGTAACCCTTCCTTCTGACCCAAATACATTAAATTTACACTCGTCAGACCAAAGAACTTTATTCCAATCGGTTGAAGAGTTTAAC
>JBBMKC010224226.1:0-22271 GCA_037834085.1 Bipalium vagum
TATCCGAATATTTAGATAATAATTTGGCACTTTTGTTATGATATTGTTAACAAAATTTCTGCATAAATACATTTTTTTTCATGATGTTTTTCTCTCGTCTATTTTTCCTGGGAATCGATTTTTTGTCATAGTTTTTTGTTATCGGATTGTGATATGGTTCGATTTTGGCACAAATTCAGTTTTTGCATTCATTCGAATTTCTCGGTTGTTGTTGATGTTGGTGTTATATTGAAAATTGAATCTTTCCCGAACTGTATCTCATCTCACTGGAACCCTTGTCTTTTTTCCTATTGGTGGTGCTGATGGTGGTGGCGGTGACGGTTTTGGTGGTGTTAATGATGGTGATGGTGTTGGTGGTCGTAGTGGTGGTTGCGGTGGCGGTTGTGATTACTTAGAGTCCAACGACGTAGTATAGAATTATCTTTGGTTATTTAGATAATTAACGATTTGAGTAACATTTTCATTAATTGTGTTTCTTGTCTCTTTCTCTCTCTCTTTCTTCCTGTCTATTGATGTGTAAAAGTCCAGAAATGTTTCATTGATTGTCTTCAAAACCATCGTTATCTCTCCCTTTTGTTTCCGTCTATTGGAAGGACACGATCACAGTTTTTCAGCTTTTGTATATGGTCAAAATAGGTGTTTTTCATTACTAATGTTATCAAATTGACTTGGTTTTTGTGATTTGATTCCATTTTTGGCATGGATTAAGATTTTTATCGATTTGCATTGGACACGTTAGAATGTTATGCATTTTCTGATACCCAAATGACACATATGCTGGGCAGATATTTGAGCAATTTCATGATCAGCTTGAAACCTTACGAGATGGTGGTATATTTGCGAGAATCTGTTGATAATTACTTCTGTGTCCATACCATTTTCTTTGTTTCGTTTTAAGTTTTTGGCTGTTGTACTATTACTGTTGAATGTTACGTAAGTCATTGGGAAGCGGCTAGTTGGGGCTGTTCCCGATACATATATTTGTATATATATATGTATATCGTTCATTGCTCGATTGGTTTTATTTATCAATTGATAACGTTCTTAAATATTGAGAGTTATAGAGAATTGTATCATTTTCATCTAAACAATCGAAATTGATTTCATTATTTCATTTTTGTTTTGATATCTGACCTCGCTATTGGTATTGCTTCTGGATTCTTAATGGTTTCATGTACAACGTGGGTTTGTTAAACTGGTTTCTGATGTTAAAGAACCCTTTGTATCGAATCAATAATGAAAAGTTGCTGAAGATAAATTATTTGATGTTTTTTTTTGTAATGAAGAATTAAATAATCATTTTCATGTCTATTTGGAATAGAAGGACAGACAAAAACTGATCTAGAAATTAAGTTTGCTTAAAATTTTTATATGATCGCTTTGTGGCTGAACTTTGAACTAAAACCTCATTAATTCGAATTAATATTTTTTCGTGTTTTGAATATATAAATATTTTTTGTGTTTTAAATATAAATTTTTTTCGTAACGTTTCTCTTTTTGCTATTTGTTTTATATTGTTATGAAATATCCAAATGAAAAAGTTTTATGCTTAAAGATATAAACAAACAAAAAAAAACCAATTGAAAAATCGTATTTATCAACAAATGTTATTGCGAAATAGTGAGGCTTTAGTGTTGCAGGCTTTTTTATTGTTTTAATTACACGATCGCTTTAATTTTCGTGCTTTTTCTCATGTTTGTCATGTGGTTTTTATTCTGTGCTTTAATTGTCCCAATATATAAAAGTTCTTAGCCATATTCGTAATAAAAGCTTTTTGTGGTGAAGATATTAAAACGATCAATGTTTCATACCAACGCAAATTCTGTTTTCATGGAAATTTTCTGTGAAAATATTCTTTCTGATTTCTTGAGAGATATTGACAAAAAAAACTCTTCGATTTTGACTATATCATTTTCTACAAATTTTCTGTTGTCTGCTGTTCTTCAGGCTAAAACCGATCGATCTTTTACAGTAATTACAACAAGGACTGACAAGAAATATTCCAAACTTCCATGAAGAATTTCTCTCTTCTGATAAACGATCTTTATATTCCAGATTTTTCACAGAATCTTCACAATTTTAACTTCATTTATCATTGACATTATTATTTTTATTTTGAAATTGAGTTCCATCTTAAAATAAATTAATTCTCTACATTTTTTACTTGAAATATCTGGTGACATTCCAGTAAAACAAGAAATGATCTATGGTGAAATGTGATTTTCCCCCATCTTACTTTCAATTTCCACTTGAAAACGATGTGTATACGGTTAAAATATTGGTCAGCAATTAAAACAAAAAATGAAACATCTGACAAGAGTGTAGAGAAAAGGGAAATAATATTTTCGCTAAACATTTTATGAGATTTTATTATTTATTTTTTTTTTCACGAACTTATGATTCTTTTCGTAAAATATCCCGAAAAAATTTCAAAGAATTCGATTTTACATTAAAAATTTTCCCATCAATTTACCTAAGCTGAATAATAATTTTTGCTATTATTAAATTTTTTTCTTCCTCACAATTATTTCAGGTTCTTTGAGAATTCAAGGAAAATATTACAAAAAAATGAGTATTTTAATTGAATTTTAAAATCAGACTTTTTATTTTGAAGTCACCATCCGTTACTGTTCATTGCTCCCGGGACAGTAATAATATATTTTATAAAATTTTTCAGAAATTATCTGTGACATCAGGTTTTTTATTAAGTAATTAACTGAAAATCTTAGTAGGGGAAAAATTTCGATAATTACTTATTGAAAATTTTTGCTGACTTTACATTAATTTTTCAAGAGATTTCTTTCGAAAAACAAGGTCGATATTATTTTACAAAAATAACATGATGATGAGTTAATTGTTGGGCGGGGGGAAAAAGAATTAAAAATAAAAAAATAAATAAATGTAACACATTGTTCGTCAACGATATATATGTTCATTGGAAAGTCGCTTTTGTTTGCTCTGGTAAAAACCTGACGATGTTTGAAGCCCGTTTAGTAAAAGGCCTGCTAAAAATAAACTCATTGTATAGTTCCAAATTGTTGGCCGCATATCCAATAGGAAGGGATACATGGAATAAAAACATCGTTGAAATTTGCTGAACATTGAAGCTTTGCTGATGTTGAAGATAGAAAATGTTAGTATGTCGATAAAACAAGTAAAAATAGAACATATTTTAGCTGCAATAATGCAGTGTGATTATTATTTTGATTGACATTTTAATTATTATTTTTGAAAATAATGATTATTTAGTAAAATATTTTCTTCGTTTAGGCCAATCTAATGAAAAGCATAAAATTAATATCTGTGGTGTTTCATCGTTAATTTTTTGATAATTTCAGATTTGGTTTTTTTTTCAATTTGTAAAAATTTATAATAGCAGTTTTTTCATTAAAAATTTTTTTACAATAATGAAACATATTTTTTGTGTCATAAAAAAATTATTTAATAATTAATTTAATTAATAGATGTAATTTATTTTATTTTATAAAGAAATAAATTTAAATTTGTTTTTTATTTTGTTGTTTTTATTATATAATTTGTTTTAATGAATGAAGGATACTTTTTGATTATAATCAATTATAACGTCTTTCAACTCTCAATGTTTTAATTTCAAAACTTAATCCATATTGAAAGGATTTTAGGGATACTGTTAAACAAAATATTTTTTTTACAAAAAACAAGTTGAAAAACAACGTCTCTTACACCTTTGATTTAGTAAAACTTTAGTTTTAGTTTTAATTTCGCAATTTGAGAAATAATTTTTTCAAAAAATTATTTATTTTTGTTAATATTGATTATTTTCTTTGTACAAAATCCCATTGATTTTCCAAGCTTTTTACGTTGGACCAAGAAAACCAGACGATGACCGTATTATTACTGATCTATTTCAACATATTGATACGAGTTGTGTTACGGGTTTTTACACGTTGAAGTTTCTCGAATTAAATTAATTTTAATTTTAATTAATTTTATTAAATACTTTTAGCTAATAATTTTGTCTGAAACGAAAACCACTGTCTGCCACGCATTTCTCCATAAATCTTCAGTCTCTAATTTCCAGATGCAAATTAATGACAGTGAGGAAAATTCATTTTTCCTGGAATGATTTTACAAAAAAACTCTATCATTAATTTAGTAGTTTAAATTTTATTTAATTATAATTTAAGTTTCCCTATTTTCCTCATATTGTTGAAAGGGAAATTTTTTTTCAATTGTCACATTTTTTCGAGATATGACGAAAAGACAAGTCTAATAATATTTCATTTTCAGATTTTACCATTATATCATCATCAAAATAATTATATGAACATATTGTCAGGAGTTAATCAACTGAAAACATAACTTCAAATTTAACTGAACTTGGCTGAAATTAGCGGAATTTCATAATAATTAAATGCCAATATGGAATTCAGTGAAAGTACTTATACTTATTTTTCTTTGGCAATCGATTACGGTTTTCGTTTCAAACCCGTCAAACTGGTTTTTTTTCCTTCTGACATTCGTTTTCTGATAGACAATAAAGATCAATTTGATTATTTTTCAATCAACACTGATTAGAGCTTGAAATCTCACTTGTCACACAATTCTCATGATATTAACATCTGTTGATCATCGTCAAAAATGAGAACAATCAATAGTTTACAGTATCGGATTGTGAACGGTTTCAGAAATTTTCACTGACGAAAGAAAGGATCAAAGAAAATTTGAGTTCAAATCCACTGATTATATTATCATTGTTTTTGGCATTAAGGTTCTAGTGATAACAGGTAGTCAAGAAAATTATATCGCTTCTTAAAGTGAAAAGAAATGTTTTTTTGTTTAAACGTATTATCAATTTCGTTTATTTGGCATCGCAACTTTTAAAGGAATAATATCAAGTAAAAATTTTATTAATTGTTCAGGTTTAAATAATTTATGCATGATTTGAAAGATGGAAACCCGATGACTCATAAAACTGCTTACATGTTTCTAATTTTGGAATTCTAAGTCCCATATCTTTGAAACAGAAACTTTTAGGGAACATAATACATTACGAAATTAGAAAAATAACAATTTTTATAAAAGCTACAATACTCATTAAATACTTTCAGGTCTTTCATGTACAGAACTAGATAATTAGAAAATGTGAAACAGGGTTCAAAATATTGAGAAAGATGTTTATCTCAAAGAACAAGCTACACAACAAAAAATAGAATTCGGTTAGAATTTACTGGAGGTTCTAGATTTTATGTGCACTGAATAAAACATTTGATAGATAGAATTCACTGATCAGTGAACTATTTATCATAAAATTGTTATAAAAGTATTCTGGTCTTTATGTCACTTGTAGTTTTATTGTTTTAAATTAACAAACCCTGTTAAGGTTTTATTTAATATATAATAATTTTCATAAATACACATTTTACAATATATAATCCATTTTTATAAATTCTTCAAGTTCAAGAAAGAACAATTTCAATATTCCAAAAAATCATTCTTATATTAAAAAATTAATTAATTTAATTTAATTAATAATTGATTTTCTTATTGCACTTAAGTTTCTCAAAATTTCCACAAAATTTTTAAAGAAAGTAATAAATAATAATTTTTTAAATTCATAACATTTTTTCACATTTAAAATTTGTTCGATTATTATCCTTTTCGATAAATAAAATATTGAATAAATTTTAGACCCACAATTTCTCCTATTAAATTTTCAAGTGCTCATAAATTTCATATAAAAAATCTTTTCTATAAAAAATATTTTTTCTCCCATAGTTCAACAAAGTAAACTGCCACTGAGTATACAATGTAAAATATAAGTCTGGCAAAAATATTGTTTCCAATTTCATTTTAAAATTAGAAGCAGAATCAACTTTATTTAGATATTTCTTACCTCATTGAAACTGATTACGAGAAAAAATATTGTTGGAAAAGAAATTAAAATCCAATTTTAAAATGAAATTTTTTCTAAACGAATACTTAAATTGCCAAAAAGATTTGTTTATTTGTCTGAATATAGAAAATTTCTAATATTATTAGAATAGTGGATAATATTTTGTTTTAATTGATGAAAATTTTTTTAAATCGTAAATCTTTATATGTTTGATTTATATTTATTGAATTTATATTTTATTTTTTTAAACAATCTTTTAATGAAAAAAAATTTTGAAAAAAAAATATTGATAAAAATTCTCACAATTCACTCATTCCAAAAATTTCTACATTTTTTTCTATTGAAATTATGGCAAATAATTTTGTTGAAAATTTATTTTATCTATGGTTTTTATAACAATAAAAATATTTTTTTATTTATTTCGACAGGTTAATTCTTTTTTTTCTAATCAAAAGTTTTCCTTAAGAATGTTATCTATTATTTTCTGCTTCATTGAATTTGTTGCGAACCCTTTGCAATAATAAAATGAATACGAAATAGAAAGCATTATATTGATGAATGTCATTTAAAAATGATAAAGATTGGCATCAGAAAAATCTTAAAATAAATTCCAGTTATTTTTAGAAATTCCAATCCAACCAATGAAAGACGGTTCGTAATTCTATGAGATTCTAAAAAATACTGGATAAAACAATGGAAAGTAAAAGTTTGAAAAAATTTGAGTAGCAATTTTTTACTGAAAAAATTATCTTTCTTAAAAAATCGAAAGAGTTTGTGATTTGAATTTAAAGAACAATTGCCCACTGAGGAACATTCTTCGGCTTTCAACCATACTCCAAGTTGTACATAAACTTTCCGTTATCGAATCTGAGATATAATCTTTGGTTTTATCATCACGAGGACTTTGTTAACATGTTCATAAAATAAATATAAATTTTGATCTATCCGGTATATGATTTGGCATTAAATCTATTCAGATTTTAATTACCCATTTTATGAAGAAAATCTTTACTGTCTGTTAACTAGAAAATATTATTATTTATGTATAAACACTTTTCAAAACATTTGCAAAACTATTTTTCAAACATCGATACCTGTAAGGATGAAATCATGATCATATGTAAAAATAAAATATAAACAAATTGTATTATAAAATTCATGTCTAAATCATCAAGACACTATCTACAAATCATCTTAGTTAAAGTCAAATTTATTGTGTTTATTGTATAATTATTTTAACAGAAATTTCAGATGAAACAAAATTAAATCATAAATATTTTATTTAAGGAAGTTTCTTAAAGTTGTTTTACTAGATAAAGACTGCCAGCATACAATCTGATAGCCCCAGCGATTCTGCAGCGTTTAGAACCTGTTGCAATCGGAGCGGATCATTGAGGCAGGGTTGTCGTAGATTGATGCTCTAATATGATGAATATGAAATCTCGTTGGTATTGAGACAATATTTGTGCCGTCATAGGGTCACTGTTGATCATTATATCGATGAATAGGTCTCGATACTCTGTGTCGATTGATATGCCGGACGGGCAAGTGTGTTCAAAGGTTAACATCTCCTGCTCTTTGGAAAATCGTCAAATTCTTTTAATTTATATCATTAGTGAAAATATTAATATCTATATTTATATTTATAACTCTAATGAGTCTTAAAATTTTAAACATTCAGGGAAAATGAAACTATGTCCATGAAAAAAGCACAAGAGGAACAAGATCAGTATTTATCAAAAAAATCTCAATTAAATTTTAAATAATGAACTTCTAACAAAACAGACAGACATCTCAGGGAAAGAATCCCTCTGGTATTCAAATTAGCCTCAAAAACAATATATTTGAAGATAAAACTTATACAAGAAAAATAAAAATTATTGACAATAGTTTTTCCTATATTAAATTTTGCTCCTTTTCATTTAATAATATTTCAAAAATGGGCTTTGTCAAGTCGAAAATGTAAAAGTTTCATCCAATATTTCGAGAGATAAACAAGCTATTTTAATTTCCGATTTTAGAAAGAAGAAAATATTCATTAAAAAAAGTAATAATAAAAAAACATAAGAACTTTCATCGGGATTAATTAAAAATATAAATTGGCAATTGAATGGTATTCCTTTATAAAAATTGTATTATTATTCCAAATGTTGAATCATCTTTGTTTTATTGTTAATAAATTATTTTCAAAGATTTTCTAACTTCCTTTTGTTAGGAACAATGTAGAACTATTGTAAAGAATTATATAAAGTTTTTAATTGTTTGGAATTCTATTATTAGAATACCTTGGCCTTGAATATAATAACATTCTCAAGAAAGGAAACAGATAGGAAACATGTTTGCTATTATATTATTACTATTTCTATTATTAGTTTGACTTGAGAGAATTTCATATTAACCATTTAAGCATCTATCGGAACTGTATTATTTAACACATAATTAAATAAACATAATAATTATAATTATGCTTGCAATTTATTTTTCTATTGGTAAAATGAATCTCATTGGCTGAAATTGGAAATTGTACATATTTTACTCATTTAAGAACGAATGGGATTGCAGCATAATACAATCATCATAAATCAAAAAATATTAAGGGAAAATTGAGATTTGTCAAATACAATTTTGCTAAATATGATCTGCTTTCTTATATTGGTTAAGAATTTATATGATAAAATAGTAAATATTAATGCTCAGAGAAAATGGAGAACACGAAAATTTTTTAATGAAATAAATTTTCAAAAATAATTAAACATTTTGTACAATATCACTCATTAATTGTTATCTATTTAATATTTAATGTTGCGTATTAAGAAAACTAAAGAACAAAACAAGGTTAATATTTCAATATAAATAATAAAATGATCCAGTGAACAATTTTATTTGAGATAATATTTATAATAAAAACAATTATATTTTGTGCTCTATTGTGATAAATAAATATTGAATTTTATCATTTTATATCCATTTATTAATTTTTGAAAAAAATATGGATTTCTTAGAGACATTTGTTTGAATCAACATTTAGAAAAAAATATAATTTATCAAAACTTTTAATAAAAACGAAGTCAATCAAAGTTCATCCATGACGAGGATAAGAAAATATGAATAACATCAATCAAAAACCAACTTAACTTTTATTAATGATAAACTCTTTCAGTACAGACGCTTCATCCAATAAACCCTTTATTACCACTAAACCCTCATTCATCACGGCGATGATTTCCCACAAAGTTATTATTCTCTAAAAATCATCAACTCCCAAAATCGTTGGCGATTAATTTTATCCATTAAAATTTAATTTCGTTATGAAAAAATTCGATTTTTTGTCAACAAGTTAATTTTAATTTTAATTTCTCAATTGTAGGATATTTTCCATAATCCAAAATAATTGCTCAAAAAAAATTTATTATTTTTGTTAAAATCGATTGCATTGAATTCCAAATCCCTTCTGGAACTGATAAAATATAATAATTTCAAAATCTGCTTACTCAAACCAATATGTATGTTTAATAATTCATTATCTTACTTATGTCTAGCCTCGATATTTGCAAATATATTGTTATCTTGAAATTTGCGGACGATTTTTATGAACCAATCTTTTTCATTTTTAATTACATTGGAAAGCTTTTTTGGCAAAGCCTGTAAAATTGTGTGGAAAAAATAATTTTTGAAAAAAAAATTCAATTTTTTGTTTTAATAATCCAAAATAAAAATCCACGTTATTTTTGTTTGTAAAACACACACTCAAAATCATCTGATGAATGATGTTGAATTTTCCCATAATTTTTCACAATCGTTAACAATTGTCAAATTTTATTTATTTATTTATTTATTTTTATTATAATAATGAGAAAAAATCCAAAAAAAAACCAGAATAAAATTCACCGAAATGAAAATTGGGAAAAATCTTCAATTAATTAAATAATTAATTGTTTAATTAATTAATCATTGGATTTTCAATGGAGGAAAATTTTTCCATTTCCAAAGATGGTTGACTGGTGATCCTTGTGGTGGATAAAAAACGACCGTAACAAACAATTCACTATTTCGAATTCAATATTGGGAAAGCTAGGAAAAGAAATCTAGGGGACGACATGTAGTAAATGTGACGTATTATTTGATTTTCATTTTAGAGACAACTAGCTCTCTACACGGCCAATACGATAATTTTTCTGGCTTTAAAAATGTTATTTAAAAATTTTGTATTCTTGTAATTTTGTTATTTAAATTTCTGCGTAAGAAATTTACGATGCCAAAAAAGGTGGAAGAAATTCCAACAAATAATGATCTGCTTTCGTCTAAATTTAGAAATACATTATACATTGAATTACTTTCCGTGCAATAGTATATATGTGTATATGGAAACAGATAATAAAGCTCAATATTTCCATTTTCTTTGAACAGAATGGGGAAGTTATATTTTACCCACGTTTTGTTTTCCCATCCGCCATCAATTTCATAAGATGGAACGGAAACATGATCATTTGTCACTTTTTAATCCTTAAAAACGTGGGGGATTTTTTGTTGATATTTTATGCTTTTGGGGTTGCCCCTTATTATCTGGAATAGAATCTCGTGATTCGGGATTCTGGTATCTTGTTCAAGTTACAGTGGCAACTAAAAAACTTTCATCTTTTTGTATTATAACAGATATAATTGGCACGATGATACAATGAAAAGATAATCAGAAAAATTGTGAAAAATTAAATTAAAAAAATTCTTTTTTATTAAAATTTTTTGTTTCAATTATCATTTGAATAGAAAAATAATAATTTAAATTAATAAACGATAAATATCATATTTCCGAAATATATAATTTTGCTTTTATCTGAATTTTAGGTTGACCCAAAAAATTGCAATTTTATTCATAATTTTATAGAATTAAATAAATAAATAATATATAAATATTTCCATCTTTTACATTTTAGAATTCTTCAATATATTTTTGTTAATTAATTTTAAAATATAATGAAAATACAAAAAATGAATGCCAAACGTATTTCTATAAATATAAAGAAATAATTCATTTATTTCTTTTCATTTAATATTCTTTCAGGAAATGATAATATAAGATTGGCTTTTTCAATTCATTTATGTTGAAAAATAAGGTTTCCTTGCAAATTTTATTTAATAAGATTTGTTCATTCATTTTCTATCATATTTTACACTCGAGATTTGGCTGACTTATCAAAGAGAGAAAATAATCTCACTGGGGCCACATCAGTGATGATACTGCAAAATGAACTTTCAAGGAATGCTTTTGTTTAAATGCTGTTTCGTATTTATTGAGATGTGAATCAAATTTATTATTATTATTATTATTATTATTTTTAATGTTTTATTATAATAATAAATAAATGTAATCCAAATTGCTTTATTTATTGTTGAGATTAACGAGAACATATTGAGAACTTAAGAACGTTTCAGTCTCATTTTCAGTGGAATTAACTTTGTTTTAATTAATTGAAACAGTTATTGTTTGTCACATTCAGTCAGTGTTAATTAAATTAAAATAATTTTTTATAAATATATCAAACTAATCAATATCAATTAAAATCACGAAGAGAAGAGCAGTATGAAATTCAGCTTTGGACAAGAACTCAATTGACTGAAATGATTCATTTTTAAAGTGACCCATTTGCACTTTGCACCTCTTTCACGGGGGAAAATATATTGACTAAAATCATGGAAATATTTTCATTATTTATAATTAATATTAAAAAAAGTTATAAATCTTATCAAAAAAATCTTTTGTTTAAAACTATTGGTTTCCCGTATTCTATGTCACATTTTCGGTAGCATTTTTCTAATTGATTTTAAGAAATAAAATTTTTTAATATATATATCATCATTGGTAAACGATTTAAACAATTGCCAATAATTTTCTGTCATCTGAAATCTGAGAAAAAGAATAAAACCTAACATGCCCTAAAGCTAGAGATACTCAATTGGAAATGATAACATTGAGAATTTTTTAAGTCTTTAATTCCTATTAAGTTAAACCAAGTATTTTTCGAAAGTGTGAATTGATATATCATAAAAACTGGTTGTATTTTCTTTAGAAATATATCATTTATTTTATATTAGGAATTAAGAATCAGGTTAGAAATCAAAATCCCGCAGTCCATATTTTTGATTGCTGCATGGGATACGCTGAGCTTCTTTGCAGTGTCATGCGTTATTTTGTGATGATCCTCATTGATTAAGGCCCTGAATTCGTCGTTATTGACATCTAGTCGGACGCAATTTTATTGGTTATCTTTTAGGAAAAAATCACCCCTTCGAAATTTCTCAAACCAATTTAGACATTGCTGTTCCTTTAATACATTCTAGACATACACTTCAAATATCTTTTGCAAGCTTGTAATGCATTTTTTCTTTCCGATAATAGAAAAGTAAAATATGTCTCAAATGTATGTATCGATCTTCCAAACGAAAGCTGACAAATAAAAAACGAAATAAAGCAATTAAGAAATTAGTTTCTGATTGAAACTTGTATCCATCGACACTTAATATTATTTAAACAACGATCATTATTTTTAATTACAGTTAAATTGAAGGTAAAAATCGTTATGTAAATTCTACAATTACTTTCTTGCCAAGTCAACAGAAAATCCAGTAACTAACTTTACAGTTTGAAAGATCTTAATGTCTAGAAGTATGAATGTATGAAAAATAGAACTAGACATAAAAACTAGCAGCATCCATTAATGTTTCACAAAATATCTGCTCTCAGTTTTTCTCGTAATTTCCTCTTACAAAGTGAGATTTCTAAATTATTATTATTATTATTATTATTATTATTATTATTATTATTATTATTATATAAGAGGCTACGACTTCCATCAAATTAAAATTAAATTTTCAGAATTAACTCCAAGGAAACGTATCTTTTTGGAAACGTTCCTTCATTGCATCCAACAATTATGGCTTGTTCTGGCTGAAATACTCAACATTTTCGTCTGCAGAATCTAAAATGAGTCGATTACTGGTGCATTTATGCGTAAAATAAATCTGAAAAGAAAATCCAATAATAGCTCGTTTTTTGTTATTTATCTTTTCAAAACTGTCTTTATCATTATATTATATTTTTCCTGTAATAGAATAAAAGATTTTCCTTTTAATAAAAAACAATTCGAAAAGAGTATTATTAGAATTGAGAGATGATTTTTATGAATTTCATGAATTTTCATTTAATATTTTCAGAAAATTAACCATTTTTTTTGAAATTCACATGAAATAAAAAAGTGAAAGAATTAATAAAAAATTTTGGCTCTCAGTGAAAATTCACTCTGTCAAGGTCACGAGAAAAAATTCACGAATAAAAACAAATAATTCTATAGATTGTAGATCTCTTTAGAAAGAAATAGAGTATGGTTTCATATACATAATAGAATTATGATAAAAAAAGATCATTATAATAATTGGCCAGCAGATTATACTAAATTAAAATTCAAGCGATTCCATAATTTGATAATTTATGAATTAATTAATGGAGTTGATCAAGCAGTAACAATATATGGCGCAACGCGTATTTAGAAAACATCTAAAATTCAGAGATGTTAAAGCTTGAATTTGAACATTAATAAATTCATTACCGAATATAAAGTGTTATTAAAAGAAAATTTTGTTAAGAAATATTTTATTTGTGGTATTTTAATAATAATAATAATAATAATAATAATAATAATAAATAATAATAATAATAATATCAATACTACTAATAATATCAATATTAATATTGTATTAATTATTATCATAAATATCAAAACTAATAATAATATTTATAACAATAAATTGAACAGGAACAATTCGTTTAAGATTTAGAAAATCAAAAATTTATGAGAAGAAATTGTATTTATGATTGCAGAAATTTGTCTGCTGACTTCATTTTGTCCATAAAGATAAATAGTGATTTTAGGGTTATATTATTGTATTCATACAACAATGTGAATTTATTATAGCTCTGAAAGATGAAAAAGAAATTTCAATTAAAGAGAATTAAAATTTTGAAAGCCATCAAAGAATATTTTTAAATGTTTTGGATTGATGATAGAACTGAATATATTCTGATCAGAAAATAATTTTAAAATTAAATTCAACTCCAATAATTATGGTACGTAACATAATTATTAAAAAAAATATAAAATTTATTTATTTTATTTAATTATTTTTTTAATTTAAAATTCCAAGATTATAACTGAATTCCTCAAAAACTAATCGAAAATCGAAAATCAAGAATAATTTATAGAAATAAATTGGGAAAAATCAGCCAAGAAATATAATAAAATCTAAAGAAATATTTACTGATATAAATCCCTCAGAGGTTTAATCTAATTTAAGTTACAAAATCTGAAAACTCTACTTCATCAAAAAATTTGGAACCCAGCCTCTTTTGTTCAATCTGTGTTTTAATGTCAAAAAATGAAGGAATTTATTTATTACTTAAGATTTCGTATATTACTGAAATTAATAATTTAAACAATAAAACTAATGAATATGTAGTCAAATATAATTTTTTTGATTTTCACTGTTGAGTTATATTTGTGTACGAAATAAGTATCCGATTTTGGAGCTCAGAAGCATCTGTGTATCATAATTATATAATATATTCAATTTACATTTTTCTAGAAATAGAATTTTCAAAACTTAATGTAAGTGTTTAATTTTTTTAATGAGTCGATGTTGTCAAATTTAATGGAAGTTAATTCAAATTTGAATTATGTTCTTCATTAAAGAAAGAGTGCAAATATTTTTACTGATAGCTCAGACGTCATTTAGAAAACTTGAAATGGAAAAAATAACTACAGTGTGGACAATGAGCAAGATATTTGCAAAAGTCAGGGACTGGGAGTGTTTATGATCTTTGGAACTCTAGAAAACCGCCAACTGAAGATGAAAAAATATGCGAAATAAGTCGGGTTTTTAAAGAACTGCTGCTAAGGAAGTTGGATGCAGTTTTAAAGCTCTACACAATGGGGTTCGAAAAGATTTTCAATTTTAACAGTACAAGATCTTAATTATCTATAAGTTAGAAGTCTAAGACTATACTGAGAGAAATTGTAATGTGCGAAAGCCTAATTAATGAAATCGACAATAATCCATCTTTTCTTCAAAACCTGATCTTCGCTGATGAAGCAACCTTTTCCTTAAATAGATAGGCAGCTAGAATATCACCAGAAATCTTACTGTCAACAATTTGCAGTGTTATGTTGAATATATTTTATGGTATTACATTTTAAAATCGGATACTTACATTATACACACCCTGTATTGATCCATGAGTCATTTAATTGATCTCAAAATTATTATTGTCCACGTTTATTGGATCTCAAATTAAATCGGGTGTATTTACTAAATTAATAATATCTTAATGTGTCTTCAACAGAATTGTAAGCGCCCGAAATTAGCTTAAAATCACCATACGTCGTCGGTGATATTAAATATAAATAAATAAATTCTAGGCTAAATAAAGTTTACCATAGACCATGTTTATTTCAACCAATACTTTTATTACCAAATTAAACCAAATAATCAGTAGACCTTAACCTGTTACCTGTTGGATATAGCCTATTCATAGAATTACAATTATCTGAGATCTTCAGGACCACGTTTGAGTTTGATTATCAGCTGCCAGCTCAGGTTAATTGCAAATATATATGTAAGAATACCTCTTGGCTAACTTTTCAAGTGTGTTTAGAATAACTTATAATTTGGTAGTCTAATTAATTACTAGTCATTTTTATTATACTTATTCAGATTAGCGATAGATAAAGCTTTCCTTTCTTTTGCAAAAGCATAAATCAGTAACCTTTGGAAGTTTAGCATTAGAAAATCCATAATAAATATAAATAATATTTAAATATAATTTCATTTTTTTGTTTAAGAAAAAATTAGTTTCTTTCCTTTTTAATACTTCAATAGTTGCAACCAGATCTTTTTTTTCAATACAACGCGAGTAATATCAAATAATTTATAAAATAATCATGGAGTTCACTAACAATTCCTTAATACCATTAAAACAATTATTTCTACGTGTTAATTATAAAAAATAAATAAAAATGAGAAATTCTATTGTGTACTTTCTTCAGTATCTCCAATATTTCTCCCTTCAAAACAATTTCGAATTACTAAAATTCAGATATATCTTTATTTTGGTTAGGATAAGAGTATTTCTTATGGGAGTGTTTTTTGTGAGGTTCTATCTGATATCTTTCAATTCGTTATAATGAGCAGCTTTATTTAACCGGGACATGATTGTCTTTATTATATCTTCAGATATTATTGAATACTCTTTCTTTCCTTACTCATCCACTCATTCCGACTCAGGAAGAGAGAGCAGCAACAAAATCGGCTAATATTGAAGTCACCCAGAGACTCATTGCTCAATCCGGCGCACCCAAATAAGGACAATGCAATCAGCTGACCCTGTATATCACCCTAGCGGTGATTAAGAAAGAATGCTCTTTTTGGGACCCATTTCAGTTCTTTAGAGCATAATTTAGGTTCTATGCAATCAAATCACCAACAGATGTCATGATATCTTGAAGGAATTTTATCAAGCTGAATTTTTTTTAATTCATGAATAGGAAGCCTTGCCATATCCGATCTTCTGGTTCAGATATTACATGAAATCATATCATAATCATTCAATATAACCTATATAACTTATGTCTATTAGTCTATATAAATGGAGGATAAATATATATTTATAATTTGTATTTAAAAATTATATTGTATATTAAAATTATATATATTATATTATATATTGAAAAAATATATTTTTATTAAATATAATAAAATTAGTATATAATTACAATTTTTTATTAATTATTATTAGCAGATATTATTATAATATTATATTATTTATTATTAATAATTAGATTTTTCTTATATTTTTATTGACTACGTTGAGAATTTTGATACAATTAATCACTACAAATATTTATTATTAATCTCTGCATTTATATAAAAGTCTTTAATCTCTATATTTATTTATTTTTTATTTATATTTATTTTTCCTAATTATTTAATCTTAATTCTTTCTATTCAAATTACAGATATTTTTAAAACAAATACGAGTATTAAATATTTTTTTAACAGTTAAAAAATATTTTATTTAATTTATAACAATCAATATTCATAAAATCAAATCAAATTTTTATCCAGATTAATTTGTTTAAATGTTCAAAAACGTAAAAGGACAAAATATAAAAGTTGCTTTGTCAAAATTACAGTAATTCATAATTTAATCTATAATATTAATTTTAATTTGATTAATTGTATAAAATATGTTTTTAAAACTATGTCAATTGATTTTCAATATGATCTTAATATTTAAAATACATTTAGAAAAATAAATAATAAAGCAGCATTTAATTTCATCATCATTTTATTGTTTTAAATAATTTAAAACAAAGAAATTAAAGATATTTTTCTAAATATAGTGTTAAAGATTTCCTTTAACATTTTTAAAAAACAATTAGAATAAAAAAATCATTTTAGAGGATTTGTTTTAATTAATTTAAATCAAAAAAACGAAAATATAAGACAATTAACATTGAGCAGAAATATTTTTATTGTTTGTGTATCTTACTTAGAAATATAAATAAAATTTTATAAAATAAAATAAAATATTTTTATATCAATTGTTCTACATATTATATACATATATAGCGTGTTAACTATCATTTTATAGCCAAAATGAACAGACTCTAAGTCCAATTATATTTTAATGTGAATATAAGTTTTGCTTTTTAATAATTCTCAAAGTATAACATTAATTGTTTAAATCATAAGAACATTTTAACTATTAGATTGTAATATAATTTTTCGTGATTTTGAATAATATATAAATTTATAAGTAATAAAAAATTTTCTATAATTAATAATGAAAAATCAACTGATTATGTAATTTCCGTTATTAGTTCTGTTTGTCGAAACCTTTATTCCAGAAATAGCTAGATCTAAAAAGATGAGATTAGTCATGAACTATTTAATTTCCCACTCCTTCTTAAAAGTAATAACCTAAAATTGGTTAGACACCGATTGGAAAGGATAGAAATCTGTTGGCAAAGGTCAGGGAATTCGGAAGATGTTGAAGAACCTCCAATTGAGCTCTTTGTTGGTGTCTTTTTGAGATATTTTCATGTTATCATGTAGAAGAATAACTTTGGCTTGTTTTCACTATCATTTTCATTTCATAATGTCTTTTAGTAGACGCAATTTGAAAAATGTAAAGGTGCTTGTCCACTCTCGGATTTTTCTAAATCATTTCCCAGTGTATGAAACCAGCCCAATACCACCAAACAGAGATAATTTTGATGTGATTCAAACCTTATTTAACTCTTGGCATTTTTGTGCAAGCATTCGCCAACCATTTTTCCTGTGTTTCAAGTTTATAAACAAACATCATTTCTCATCTGCCGTGATGACTCGATGAAGAAACAGTTCCTTGTGATTGCGTGTCTAGCAAGATTTTGAGCGACTTGTATTTATTTTTTCTTTTATCCAATAGGACACAAACACCCAGATTTTAACTTTACCCATTTGATTTTAGGTAACAGAAGAATTTCATTGGATTACTGCTCATTCTCTTAGATAAATCTCTGCATGTTTCAAGAGTGTGAGCAATTGGTCATCATCAAAATTGGTCCGGTATCTTGATTGTCTTGAAGGTTGAATGTGGCATTTCCGCATTTTTAATACTACTATTTTGCAATAATCCAGACCAAAACAGATTTTCTGTATACTTTAAAAATTTCCTGGAGTGCTTCTGCAACTTTATGACCTAAGTTAAAACAAAATGGCAATAGGTGGTTTTATTAAATTTGGCACTGTATTTGAAAGCTGTCAATTTAAATAAAATGACATTACATACAAAAACTTAACTGCACCTTTGTAGAGCAAAAAAATATCTTTCAAATAAATGAGCTTGGTAGTATATAAATGTGATACGGTAAAACAAAACCATAAAATAATAAATCACGAAAAATTTTGTTACAACCAAATGTAAGACATTAAATTTTACATTTTTTTATTTGAAATTGTTTTCTATGTTTTTCAGTTTTTTCTCTTCTTAAAATATTATTAATGTGATCATTAGTAGTTAAATTAAATATTAAAAAATTATTTACATTTATCTCAGAATTTTCTTTCATGTATACCTTCAAATATTCACAAGATATCAAACAACATAAATGAAAAACGTTTTTTCATCTATTTTCTCAATAATTTATATTTTATATTAAATATTAATTTATTCTGAATACGTTTTTAGAGATTTTAATTCAAAAATTATCATTTAAAACAAACATCATTATAATTCTATGAAGAAATTATTATAATTTAACATTAGAATTTTTAATTGATATTTAATATTTATTACAATCTCTAGCAATGTTGGGGACAATTTGATGAATATTATTTTGAATAATAATTTTTAATATTTATATTAAAATAGAACATTTTAGATGTATCAATCTAATATTATTGTTGATGACAATAAAAACAATACTTAGAGCAAAATTAAAACAAAAAATTGAAGTATCTGATTAGTTAATGAAAAAAATAATTAAAGCCACTTTTTCTTAATGATTACTTAAAGAACAGAAATTATGGGTGGATTTCTGTAACTTTTGACAGATTTTGAAGCATTTGAATTTGATTGCATTAAAACAAAATATGAAGATTGCTTTAAAAGATTTTTTAAAAATTAAAAAAAATCTTTAAAATAATTAATTTGCTGAGGCCATGTTAATTCAAACAATCATCTGTGGCTTGCTTTTTTTCTGATGCATTCAGTTATTTCACCAGTCACTCTGACGAAAATATCCCTGGGACCGGACTGAGTAACAAAGTGAGAGTACTTTAATTAGAGGAAGTTCCATTTCTGCTTCCATTTAATTTCAGCCTAAATAGTTTAGTAAACTTTTAATTAATATCACTTAATATTATTAATAATATAATATTTTAATTATATCCACTTATTGTCTATTACAATTATCGAGTCCAATAATTTAAGTACTGCAGGATAACAGGATACACTTAATTTCCTAAAAGTTTATAAAGTAATGATATTTAATAATGTAATATAAACATATAATGATCAAAAGTAATTATTCGTTTTTTCTTATTTACAATTTATTTTTTCTGACCTTTTCTTATCATATTATTGAGATTTTGAATTTGTTTAACTATTTTAAAAATAAGATCTAAAATACTTAATATTATTTTTATATTATATTATTATTATTATTATTATTAACTTTAAATTATGTACTTAGTTAATATTTATTAAATATAAAAGCTGTTAATTATAACCGATATTTTCTAAATTAAATTATACTAAACCGGTCATAATAAAATAGTAATAAATTATTATTTATTTTAAATTTTGTTGATGCATAAATATTTTGGTGTGCTACATATAATTCCACTAAGTGTAAAATTAATAAATATTATACAATTTTTAAGGTATCAAACAATAGATAGACATATCAATTATTTGTATTTGTTCGAGTGCATGAGTTCATAAAGTTTTGTATCAATATAACAAAGATTGTCGTAAGACTTGGATTCACAGTCACCAACCTTTCCTTCCACGAGTTATAGCTTGTAATGACAAATGATCCCTTTATATTATCTGTAACTATAAGTCAGAATGCCTCATAAAAGCAGAAAACCAGATCTTCATCTCCGAAAAACAATTTTTAGTGTTTATTGTGACCAAAAAGGACTTATTGTGAATTGTTTCAGAGACATCAAAAACTCTGAAATACATTTCCAATAAATGCTTCAGTTAGAAGAATTTGTGACAAACAAGCTGAAAATTTACATGAAGTGATTTTGCAATAGAACAAAAATTAGCCATTGGTAAATTCAGTTTGGAGCTTCTCTCTCTTGTCTGACAGCGGCAGCAGAAATCATCAAAATCACATCTTCTGATCTCTAGCGAATTGTATGTCTCACTTTTCAAGTGGTCAGATTATCAATGAAGAAAGGTATTGTGCTCAGCTAGAAAGATTGAAGAAAAGACTACAATTATTGAACAGAAATAATTTGGTTTTTCACAAGAACAAGGCTATTTTGGCATACCCATACTATTTTGGCAACTGGTATGAAAAGTAATGCAGCATCCATCGTACTCTTTGATTTCCATCTATTCCGATTGCTTCAAACTAATTTCTAAAAACAACATCTTCATTCTATTGAAAATGTTAAGGAGTGTTTAAACAATTTTTTTGAAGAAAAACCCCAAAGATTTTATGAAGTTTGCACAATTAGATCACTACAATATGGAACCAGTTAATCGAAAACAATGATCAATATTTTATGAATAAAATACGATTTATATATTGTAACTTTATCTTTAAATGTTGTGAAAATAATGTAGAACTTATTCTTGAACTCATTTTATTAAAATTAAATTATAAAACCATTTCCAATTTTTATTTTCATTTTTTTCTTTCTTCTTTGATTATTGATAAATTTCTTCGCTTTTCTTTTCCTGTTTCTTTAGATGGCAAATCAGATTCTATAAGGATATTTATAAAAGGTACTACAAGGATACTTGTTAACGGTACTTTCAACCATATAAGATCCTTCATAGATTTGGTCCCATTAAACTATCAAATGCTCAGGTCATTAGGATTTAAAATAATAGAAATTAATTCAATTGTGGAAAAATGTTCAGTCAGGATGATCATCAACACCCCTAATATCGGGAAAAAAGAGCCGAGACAAACATTTTTTAAAAAAACTTCCCCAAGTCAATGACAATCCTATCTTTGATTTGAAATTTCTGTTTTTTTCACTTACGTAAGTGACGTTTGAAGTGTCCAAACCTGGTCCATGTCTGACAATTTCGAAACCAACAATTCGAAAATATAAATGACCATAAAGAAAATCATCATTAACCCTTTCGTTGATTTCCGCTTTCAGAAAGTAATGTCATATTGTATGTTAAAATATTAAAATTAATCCAATAAAAATAATTAACAATTTATTATTAATTTATTTATTTTGACATAAAATAAATAGAGCAAATAACTTTTTCAATTATTTAGCGAATTAATTTTGATTATTGTTTAATCTGTAATTTTATAAATGCATTTGAAAAAAAAATAAAATCCTGTGTAATTAAATAATTATTATTTTATGCAATTAAGTCTCTCTAATCAAAAAAAGAACAGGATAACTCTAAAAAATCAAAATAACTAAATAATACCAAAATGATTTTAATTAATTTACTTTGTATTTTTAAAAGCATTTCATTTTAATGAATTGTTAATAATGTAATTAAGAATTGTTTTTTTTCAGGAAAGATTAATAATAGTAATAATAATAATAATAATAATAATAATAATAATAATAATAATAATAATAATAATAA
>JBBMKC010224238.1:0-12006 GCA_037834085.1 Bipalium vagum
TGTCATATAATAATAATAAAGTGATGTATTAAAACAAAATTTTTAATGTGTTATGCTAAAATATGGTATATTAAAATGGCATAGAAATATTTGACCTTACATTGTTTTAAATGTGCTGCTTTCAGAACTTTTCACGCAACCCATATATATGGTCTGTAACATGTCAAACAGATCAGGTGGTATAAAAATAACTGACAATCAGAAAACTCTATAATGTGGTCATCAATGAACCAGTTTTCCTAAAATTTCAAAATATTTTAATATTTTACAAAATTTCCATTTTTAGTTTTCATTAAAGATTTACGAATGAGAAAAATGTCCACAAAATGATGTCTCTCTTTCTCACATTTCTATACAAACTAATAAGCATATAACGATTAATGAGACAAATTCTGTTCATACATGATTTAAAGGATTTTCCGGTTGTTTGATCATTGTTGATAAAATTTGAATTCAGCACTTTGTTACTGAAATTCAAAAAAAAAACTACCATAAAGACTTTAGGTTCAAAATGGACGAAAAGGTTATGAGCATTTGTAGGAGTTTTTTAATTTATAGATTTAGTCAATTATCTTATTAAATAAAATAAATATAAAATAAAAAATAATGTGGAGAATAGAGAAAAAAATCAAATATATAAGTCGACAAAATGCTTTCTCACCATTGTTACATCCCAGATATCTTATTTCAATGAAAATTTTTTAATTACAGTGTGAAATATTACCACATCAATAATATTTTTCAGTTTTATGATGTCTTATTTTGAATTCCAACTAAAAAATCAAAGTAAATAGTTAAATGTTCGTCGGTTATTAATAAATACCTATAAAAATGTGGATAAGAAAAGAAAAAAAACAAGAAATTTTAAATAACATTTATTCACTTGTGCTTAAAATGGTTTTTTGTGTAAATATTCATGTTTCATTTTTCACTGACCTCTTGGATTGTGAAGCACGAAATTTGTAGTTAACAATATTGCCAACTTTAACAGCTGATTATGTGACATTATCTTAATATTTCACCATTCCGTCTTTTGTGTTATTAATAAAATGTCTCCTGTTTAAAGTAATCTTTGTAGACTGAAAATATTAATCAGTGGTTTTAATTTATCAATTTTATTTAAAATGGATAAGATTATGAATTAGGAGTTTGAAGACAACCAGAAACTTTAATAGTATACTTGGCTGTATTATTACTACACAACATCGATATCAAATTAGTTCAGCAGAATTTTTAAAAATAACTTTGACACCTCACAAATGACTCACGTCGGCTATCAGAATCAAAGGTCGAAGATCACCATTGAGACTAATTAACCTTATAATGCCCATGAATTACCAATGACAGGAAAGGTGAAAAATTTTGATAAATGTGTTTCACATGAACTCCATAAAAAAGCATCAATAGCTTTTGAAAGTTTGCTTAATGTTACTTTTGAGTCAAAAATTTGATTGATTTTTGAATCTAATTGTCACTGGGGTTTGATGAAATATGATAATTGCAATCATTCAGTACAGCAATTGGGCAAAGATTAACCACAGAAACATCCCGAAACGTAATATTCATCAAATGAAATTGATGTTCAGTGTTTGGTGGTCTAGAGTATGTATGATTCATTATAAGATCATGAAACCTGGCTTATCAATAAATAATCTCCATTTTATATTTGAACTTTAAATCAAAAACCTATTTTGCAATATTCCTTTGATAATAATTTCAAAATTCTTCTTTAATCATCATTTAAATCTCTAAATATTATCAAGATTATTATTATTTTAATTAAATAAAATTTTATTTAAAATTTTAAAACATTTTATAAAATAACAATATTTTAAACTGAAACTAAAGTCCACTGTAATTCTGGTAGTATTTAGTTATGAAAGTAAATAAAATAAGTTTATATTTTAATCATTTCCACCTCATTTATAATATTTTCACTGTTCAAAAATTGAAATTTCAATATTTTTTAAATCGATAAAACATTTATTGAAATTACAACTTTCTCAAAATACACAGACAAATAATCAATGAAATACATTTCTTTTATTATTATATTATTTTAATTTCGTAAAACTGAGATGTTTGTAATTGTTATTTAAACTTAATCCTTAACGATTAGTTTTCTGAAATTATAAACCCCAAAGTAAACAAAGATGTAATATAATTTTTATTAGCTATTATTCTCTTTTCTTAAAAATAATTGAATTTCCCACTAAAACAATATGGTACATATCTCGAGCAAAAAATTAATTGACTTTGAAATCAAGGTTCAATAAAGACCGAAGATAGCTTAAAGATTGATATAGAAATTAAATATATTAGCGGAAATCAATATTTTAAATGTGGGAAATAAATAAATTATATAATAAAAATATTATTGGACCATAATAAAATTATTCAAAAAAGGATTTTAAATGGGAAAAGTTATTTGAAAAATCCAGTCATTCTAAACACCTGCAAATGTACAAGATCAAATGGAAAATCTGTATTAAGCAAATAATAATTTATGGCGTATAGGAGGTATACCAATAAATAATAACAAATAATTTTTAGATAAAAAATTTAAATGACTTTTCGTACACAAATAATTTAAGTAAAAATTTCAAAAAATTCAACTACATCATTGATAAGCAACGGAACATATTCACCACTGCATTCTATTAGGTTGGGAAGAAAGTAATTTCGTTTTTATATGCATTACAAAATCAAATTTTTAAAATCTTTATTATTTTAATGTGCAAAATCTGTTTTTGTTTATATAAAGCACAAAAATAGCATATTATTTAAATGAAACATTTCATGTTTATTCATATATTATTTTGTAAAATTTTTTGAATTTAAAATGTATGACGAAACTAATCTTAGACATTCCATACTTTATGAGTACCAAAAAAGCAACAATGACGTTCCGGCTACCGAAAATTTGTGTTCCGTTTATGGATTGAAAAAAAGTTTATGTTCAGAAAGTGCAGCGGTAGTTCTATCGTTTTCGAGAGCGTAATTTGACTAGGGCGTCCGACATGCGTTGACGAGGATATTTTACATCCTTTGCTACCACCAGAGAAATTGCAGAAGAATGTAAAGTGTCCCACATATCCATTGAAAATCATATCAAGGCCTTCAGATACATTCAAAAATTGTGCAAATAGATTCTTCATAAGATCATAAAACTGTTAATCTCAGTATCACAAACCAACAACATGCTCCTGGAACATATACTAATGAGGATCCGACCAACTTATATATGATAGTTCTGTAGAAATACAGACGGAACTTGCAAAGGAAGTTTTAGTACCTGAAAATTATTTCTATATGTTTAAACGAGATGGATCCAACAAAAAATCATCGCTTGACAGAGTGCTTTTCTCATAAACAGAGTAATTACTGCTCTTAGAAAATAATTATGAAAAATAAGTAGTGGATACAACATCATACTCAAAAATATTCATGGGCAATGCCTAAGTAACCAACAACATCATGTATAAAATCCAATTATTTTTGGAAAAAGATGTGCGTAGTGGAATATTAATTGAATACAATATTATCAGTTGTTGGAACCTGGTTACGCAGATATTCCTAGCGTTTTACAGACCATTTAATCCAATTGAATCAACATTTAGATCTGAAGCTTCGGTTTTTTAACAATAGAAAAGATCATTTCTGGTTCACACATTAGTTCAAAGATAATGAAGTTTGGATATGAAATTATTCATCAGACATTCACCAACCGGTTATCGTTTATACTTGCTGAGTCTGAAAGTCTGAAATTATAAGATAAATAATTCTAATCAATGGTTGTCACCCATAGTATTTTTAATCTAATTCTTTTTAGTCTTAATTTTAAAGATGAATTCAACAGCTTCGTGTACGATGGCTTAAAGCAATCAATTATAAAGCTGAATACTTTGATTGAAAAACTTGCTTATCCTTTTTTTCAAATAAATTTTGAAGTTTGGTTAAAATTTCGTTACATGAGTAAATTTAAGAAAAAAGAAAATATTTGGTGTTGATTTTTGTTATTTATCACAATTATTATTAATTTTTTTAAATTATATAACAGCCTCGTCATTTATAGGATGAAGTAATAATTGAACTTTAGAAAATTTTATCATGGTTTTGTGTTTCTTGAAGTTGTGCATACGGAATTTTGATGTAATTCTTTACATTCATTTGTAATTAATTTTTATTTAAGAGGAAGAAAGTTATAAAATATCAGGTTGTAACATAAATTTAAAAACAAGAAATAACTTATAAACACCATTTATTCAAAGAAAATAATAAGATGTTAGTCGATAACATAATCTCCCTCATAGTTAACGACCTTCTCCCACCTGTCCACAAGTTTGTCAATGGTATGATTCCAGTAATCTTTTGGATTAGTCTCAAAGATGTTGTTCAGTCACTTATTAAGGTCCTCATTAAGATCCTCCTTCCCCCACCATTTGATTGGACATCGAGAAAAGTATTGATAAAACATGAACCAAGACATTTTTTAAAAGTTTATAATTATGAAGGTTATGGTTAGTTTTATGAATGCTATTAACATTTTAAATGATATAAATATTTTGAACATAGATAATTATATGTATTCATTATAATTTTGATGTATAAATTATTTATAAACTTTGGTTTGAATCGTAATCATCTCATATGGGATTTGATGCATTGTCTAATTTAGACAAATAATAATAATATATTTTTAATTCGAGTAAAGAAAGGTGAATATGAATAAAAGTATTTTAACATTTGAAATTAAGTAAGATAAGAGTAAAAGAGATCTATAACAGAGATGATTCTCACATGTTTTAAATTTTAGGTTTTGGTTGTTAAGAAATTTAGAGTGCTTTAATGATCAATGTATGTCGTATCTTAAGTCAGTTTTATTTTCAAAAAATAAAAATTTTATTTTTATATTAAAAATAATAATATTTTCAGTTTTTATCGGTATTGCAAGCTCCAATAGAGGATGTCAAAAGTGAAAACCGCGAAGAAGAATGGATGCAGGTTATTTTAATTTTTAATGAAATAAAATAATAATCAATGTTACGTTTTATACTACTATAAAACTGCTTAACATTTAGGTTCGTGATTTTATTGACTCTTTCACTTAATATTGATAACGTGTTTGAATGTATATGAATCAAAATAATCTTAATAAAACAAAATTTGCTCAACACAATCGTACGCAATCAAAACCACCTTGTGAAGAAATCTCAAAAAGAAAGCACTATAACAAGTGATCACAGTAAATATATCGATCGCACTTCTAACCACAAATAACTCAGGTGTCACCAAAAATGAAATAAATATAAATATATGTCAAATTATTAATGAATGATAAAAAAAAATTAAATGTTATAATTAATCTAAATGATAATTAATAGTTAATTTAAGTACAAGAAAAGAAAAATAAATATAGATGAACCAAAATGAGTTTGCTCATAAACGCCATTGAGTAGTATAAAAATCATCATTCTAATGAGTTGCGAATTAATTTTCTTTTCACACAATTAGTAGATCTTCAACAATAATTTTTTGAGCAATCTATTGATCACTCCATCTCTTTTTATATTGACCAGATGATAACTCAGTCGTCGACCAATATTCTTATCAGAAAGAATCAATACTCCCTTTTAGGCGTAAATAATTAAATAGGACTCTAATTGTGAACCTGGTCTAATCTTGACAAATCGCCTTTAAAAAATAATTTGGTTTTTTGAAAATTTTATTATTTCTACAAAAATGGTTGGATTTCATTATGCTGGGTAATTAGAATTTCATAGCGATGGTCCAGAATAATATCTAATCACTCAACAACAACAAATAATTCAACAAAGTCGAATACTACGGTTTTTATAAATTATATTTTCTCAATTAAATTACAATGAAATAAATCAAATATATATTTAAAATTGAAAGCGGTCCTTTTAATAATAAGTTAACATTTTCAAATTATACTTATTCCATACTATAAAAACCGATTTGCTACAAGTAATTATAATAAAATAAGACAAATAATATTAACAAAGTTTATTATAACTAATGTGGTACATTAACATTTTAACCTTTCTGCTTTATAATTTCTGTTACTATCCAAGATTTGCTTTCAAAAATATAAGTCAACCTTTCAGGTTTAGTTGATCTGAAATTCTCTTCTAATGAAAACCACAATTATTCATCATTTTTACATTTATTCTTAAGAACTTGCTTATTGAGAGACTTGAAAAAACCAAAATGTCGTTAATTATGGTTATGCTGGGAATAAGACTATCTCCAAAGTCATTGAAACTCAAACAACTTTTCATCTATGTCAATACGACCCTTCCATTGATGATAAAGATTCTATCGACAATATTTTATTCCTTTAATTTCTGATCATCACTTAACAGAGGACCTGTTCTTCTGAAAATAAGTCTCATTTCTTCTGCTTTGATAGTTCTTTGAACACTTGAATGTGGAATTTAAGTCTCCTCAGAAATACACATAATCCTAGAGAATTTCCGCTTCCGAATAGATTCCACAACATATCCTTCGATATACTTTCTTCCTGAACCACTCTTTCTGCTCAGATAATCTATTTCAAAACATTTCGTTAGTAGGTCGTGTGCCTAATCTTTGTTAACATTGAATGCATTGCATAGACTTTCAATTGTTCATGAGAATCCTCTCATAGTGGATTAAGATTAATATTTTCTTATTATTAGAAAGTGCCATCTATAATAATCAATATTACACCAATTAAACAAACTAGACTTATAAATTCTTTTCTAAAATAAATAAATAGAGTTTTTTATAGTATGATGTTTTGGTTTAGTTTAAATAATTTCTTCTTTACATAAGAATGTCTAAAAAAGGTCTTAAGAGAATTATACCAAACCAATGTCTAGATGGAATTCATTTAGACTTTCGAAATGAAACACTACCAAAGACATACATTTACGATTGACTCAAAGAATTACACCATGGATGCACCAGTTTAGAGAACGATTTTTTTATGATGATCGTCCGGCAATGTCCATCTCATCCTTTAATATTGATAGTGTGTGTCTAATGATTGATAGAAGTCGACACATCACACATTGTAAGTTTGTTGGTATTGGCATGAACGCAATTAAAACCATTTTGCAAGACCAAGTAAAATTACGAAAGCTTTGAAATCATTGAAGTTTTTCAAATTTTATTATTATTTGAAAAAATCAAAATCCTCAAATTATTCTTGGAATGGAAAAGATGGTTCAAAGATTGGTTTAATGGTCTATAAAATGTGTTCATTAAAGACGATTATTTTGAAAAGAATAAATATATTTTTGATTTTTTTCTAAAAGTGCAAGATTCCACAGAAGCTCTCAACAATCTACGTATAACTTATCCAAAAAAGAAATAATATAGGATAGTCACTGAAAGACTGAACGATGTAAAAGAAATATAACTTTTACAAATACGTGTATTTTTAATTTCTAATTATTTTATTTACAAATATAAGCCATGTCATCAATGTCAAACTCTATACTCAATAGCTGGAGCGAATGTACTAGTAAATATCCGGCTTTGGACAATAGACACCGCGTTCTTCTGCAGCAAGAAAATGCTCCAGCAAACAATTCAAGAACGGTGCAGCATAAAATCTGGGAACTGGATGGATATTAACTTTTACCGCATCTCGCCTATTCACCGGACTTGGCCTCCTTTGACTACCACTTGTTCCGAGCTAAGGCACACTTCCTTCGTGGTAGAACATTCGAGAACCTTAACGAGATCGATGGTAGAGTCCAGGAGCTCTTCATCTCGAAATCTATGGAGTGATATTGAGCTGGAATCCAAAACTTAGCAGAAAGATGGCTAAAAGTCATAAAGCATAATGGCTTATATTGTGAAAATTAAATATGATTGTAACATACATTTTGTAAGTTTGAATTTTTGTTGAATAAAGATAACATAACATATGGGACACCATAGTATATATTCATTTATATCTCCAAAGTGTGTTAATATTGTCTAAAAAAATTAAAAAATTCAATTCAAAAATATTCAATTTTAAATTAATTTAAAATGGATCAGAATTTTACTGGGCTTTATAATCATTATTTATTTTCTTTATAATCATTATTAAATATATATAAATTTTACTCACGTCATATTTATTCCGATTTGATAATAGAATATTTTTGCTAAAGATACAAAATTTTAAAATGAATCGAAATATCCAATTGAATAAAGATTCATAAATAATTGAAAAATTAATAAAAATGCAAACTTTTTTGATTAAGGTTGTTTTTTGAATCTATTCTGTCAATTACTTCAATTTTCTTTCATTCAGGATTTTTATAAGGATTTTTTAACCAAATTTTATGATTTATGACTTTTTTGTTTTTTAATGATTTAAAAGAAAGTAAATAACCAAATTTTATGATTTATGACTTTTTTGTTTTTTAATGATTTAAATGGGTTTTTAATTATATAATATTAAACAATATCATATTATTTATTAACAATTAATAAATTAAAAATATTATTTGTTCATTGTATTATATAAAATAAATTAAAAAATATTATATATGTCATTTTTGTCTCACTTTAATTTTTAGCTATTGTGATTAATCAGATTAATTTTTTAGTGAAATGAAAATAATCAATTAAAACATCGACAATAATGTGGAATTTTCAATATTTTAATAAGATATACGGATTAAATAATTTTAATCAAAAATTAATTCATTTCATTCAACAAGCAAAATAATAATAAATTTATTTCGTTAAAGGTTTTTCTAAGCTAAAATTTTACTTTATAATAATAAATTTTGTATGTGAAATAAAAAATAATTTTCATTGAAAATAATAGTTAGGTAATAATAATAATAATAATAATAATAATAATAATAATAATAATAATAATAATAATAATAATAATAATAATAATAAATTTGAATTATTACAGATACTAGATCTTTTGTGGAGTGATCCGCGACCTAAACCAGGTTGTACAGTTAATCAATATCGAGGAGGAGGTTGCTATTTTGGACCTGATATTACAAATGAAGTTCTTAAGAAATATAATTTTACCCTACTCATCCGATCTCATGAATGCAAAATCGACGGTTACGAATGGTGCCATGACGGAAAGGTTGTGACGTTATTTTCCGCATCAAATTATTATAAGCATGGAAGTAATAAAGGCGCTTATATGAGACTCGATTCGAACCACAATCCACAGTTTTTTCAGTATACCACTCAGAAGAAAAATCAAAAAAATCTAACCCTTATACAAAGGTTTTCACTTTATGCTACCTTTCATAATATCTGTATTTCTTATTTGAATTAATCTGAGTGATGTAAGATGTTATAGAAATCTAATTTATATTTATGAATAATGTATACATAAATTCTATGGATATGATCCATACATCTGATCTGTAATTGATATTACATTTTTATAATATTGATAAAATTTTCGATAAACACCTTATGTTAAAAAAAAATCGGAATTCTTAAACAAAACAAAATAATTTGACTAAGAATCTAAATTAATTTTATCATCTTCAAAATAACCCCATTCTGAAGCAATAAACATATCCCAACGTACTTCATTCATACAACATTTAAAGGCTTGTTCTGAGATTGCTTTGAGTTCCTGAAGCGAATTTCTCTTCATATCGTTAATCTACTTGAAAACCCTTATTTGATAATTTTGTTTTTCAGAAGAAAAAGAAATCACATAAGATCATATTAAGACTGTGTGGAAATCGTTGAATGATATTTATTTTGTTTTTGACCAATAAATGAACATAATAACAGCACTGTGTGATGAATTTCCCTTTCAAAAATCTTTCCCCTTAAGACGGATATTTTAAGGTGTTTCTTCACTTCCAGGTAATAATCATTGTTGATTGCCCAATCCACCAGAGGGAATTTATAGTACACAAAACCACGATAATCAAGGAAAAATGTGAATATTAACTTAATTTTTGATTGCCTTCTGCGTAGTTTTTGGTTTCTGCTTATTTTTAAAATGGCATTCCATTGATTGGTGGGAAGTTTGAATATCAGATCCATTTGCCCATCCATGTTTCATCAACAGATATGAAACGGAATGAATGTTGGATCACTTGCAACTCGCAAGAATCATGTTTCAACAACTGTCTTTCCGAGGAAGTTTTTGTAAAAACATCTGTTCCAAACACACTTCTTGATAGGTCTGACTTCGTAATTGAGAACATTATCGCTTACTTATATATTACTAAAAATAAATATACGACAGTGGATGGATGAGTAAGTTACTTAAGTAAGAACAATTTTTGTAAAAAAATTATTTTATTTCTCAACATAATCTCCTTTAAAGTTGATGCACTTTCTCCAACAGTACTCGAGCTACATGATGCCATTTTTAAAGAAGGTTTTATCAAAAGCCTCAAAATATTCAATTGTTTCAGTTATAACGTCCCTGTTTATATATAACGTCCACATTTCTTTCTTCCGAGATATTTTTTAAATCTAGAAACAAAAGAAATCACATGGGAGAAATCTGGAGAATAGGCTGGGTGTGGAAGCAATCCGAATCTCAATTCATGCAGTTTTTGTTAAGTTTCTCTGTATCGATGAGTAGGTGCATTATCATGATGGAAAATCACTTTTTTCTTTTGCAAATGATACTGTTTATTCTTTATTTCTTCCACGAGATTGTTCAATAGTCTCATATAATATTTCCCGGTTATTGACTTTTGAGAAACAAGAAAATCAATGATAATGGTACCGTGAACATCCCAGGAAACAGTTTTCCATAATCTTTCCATGGAGTAACTTTTGCCTTTTCAGTGTTCTTGAACCAGCGTCAACCCATTGCTTCATTACTTTTTTGTTTCAAGTAATGATAAAAATAAAAATACCTTATATAAAACACTAATTTCCGAACTACCTAATAAATAGGAATATATACCTTAAACAGTTGAGATTAGTAAAGACACTAATTGAAATCTGACATTTCTTTTAATAGATCTAGTTAAAGGTTATTTTACCTGTATTAAACAGTGTGAATCAGATTGAGCAATCGGCTTTAAAGGACTTAAAAGAAAAGATTTTGGCTTTCAAAAATGAACTTATCGAAGAATTCCAAACCTTGGATAGTTCAAACAAAGGTAAAAATAAAAAAAATTTATACGAAATATAATTTTTTATTAGGATGTATAGAGTTACAAGAATGGTGCACTGCTATGGAAAAAGTATTGAAACTACCATTACCCTGGAGAACTGTCAGACCTCATTTAGTTAAATTAAATAATGAAGGAAAAATTGAATATTCTTCTATTTTTGAAGCTCAACAACTGGACAATAAATTTTTAGTGGTTTGCTAATACTGATTTTTATAAATATAACATTATAATAAATATTAGTATTTATGAAACAAAAAATTAAAAGAATAACATAAATGTCTAGTAATCATTTTTAAACGAATGTCATTAATCCTCTGAGTATCCTCAAAATGAATATTTGTTGATTTCATGAACTAAGAAAAATATTGATTTGTTTGACTAAACTAACTGCTGTCTTTTAAAATTTTTTTCAAATTATTCAGTAAAAAAGTTATGATATTTCTTTCACATAATTTTATATGAATGAGGGTATAACAAATAAAAATAGTTGTTCGGTGTTATAAGTGATAGTGTTATACTTTAACATAAAAATTCTTATACTGAAACTCACAAAATAATAATAGATAATACCACGACAAATTTGCGAATAATCCTTTGAACACTTCAGAAGAAATTATTTTTTATGGAAAGATGAAGTGCTTAATAACCAAGAGCTGAATGTAATAGCGGTTGAAGAACTACGGCGTGGAAAAGATGTAAAGGTATCTTAAGAATTCATATCATAATTCATAAAGTTATATTCTTGAGTAGTCATTTGAAAATAAGAATTTAAAGTCGAAGCAATGATAATATATTTCATTAAATCCAATTAATCAAACAAACTTTTCAAACTTGGACCTCACCTTTTATTAAAATTAAATTA
>JBBMKC010224249.1:0-12006 GCA_037834085.1 Bipalium vagum
ATTATTATTATTATTATTATTATTATTATTATTATTATTATTATTATTATTATTATTATTATTATTACTGATTTTATATTTGTGTTGCGTGATGAAGATTAATTAAAGGTAGTTCGGACAGACACCTCACTACACTACGCAAAGCCTAATATTTAAATTGACTGATATTACGTTACGTTCTCAAATAATTCTTAAAGAATGTGGTGTAGTAACATTGTATCAAATTACAACATGGCTTCAGGTAGTGTGGGCTGCCGTTGTGCCAAATAAGATCTCATGCTTCACAATGATGCATATTTCAGATATATCGATTTTAAATGAAATTGATCAATTAAAAAAATTGATGAATATTTTTTCAGATTACAAATATTAAATTAAACAGAAAAGATATATAAGTTAGTACCCCAAAAAACTGAATGGTAAATATTAAGCCAATGTCAAAAAATTAGCTTTTACAGAAAAAAGAAAAGATTTATTCAATATACAATCAAGATTTTGCTATGCACAAAAATTTCTTAAACTTCCTTCACCGGTTTTTGAAAGTAACTTATTTTTTATTGACGAATTTGGCTTTATTGTAGCCAATGATTAAAGGATTATTCGTTGGTGTCAGGTCTTTGGAATACGATCTACTGCTACAGAGTTCTTATTCATTGTTCAGATAGTTTGGTAGTCGTTTTGCATACACGTGATCGTGTATCTTCATGCAAAAAGTAGTGGGATCTTTATGAAAGGGATAAGAAATTGTTACTTTAGAAATTAGTTATTAAACATTGTTTCCATGAAACAGAACATTGAAAAGATTTTGAAGGTACTTCTTGTAATGAATTGAACAAATCAAATGCCCAAGTAGGATTTTACAAATTGAGGAGAAAACCTTCAAGAACTAAGAAAGTACACTGGAGAAGATAAAAGCACAAGCCAAAGACTTTTCCAAATTTTAAGAGGACAATTGCATTGATTTTGTTATTTTGACAAATTATCCAAGATGCATTTGCATCCTCATTCTCAATGAAGGAAGTCCTATTTTGTACTAAAATCTTTTTATTAAATTTTTCCGAAGACTAATTAAATTTGTCTCCGTCTCAATTGGCATTGGAAAATTATTTAAAGAATTTTAGATTTTTCCTTTTTCTCTCTGAATTTGGAAGTCAGTTTTTCCAAAACTTGGAAACTAACGATTAAACTGACAACGGGCTTATGTAACCATAGGGATTTTTATTATTAATTTTCTTATGCTAAGAAAACCTTTTAAAGTAATATACCAGAAACCCTATCAAAGCAGCCTAAATAAATGAGCGCCTCTAAGAGTTGACATAAAAGTCGATATACGAGGGTGAATTGATAAGTAAGCTAGCTGAAAAACCAGTGTCGTCACAAAATTAAAATAAACTTTATTATTGAGAAGTACAATCAGCCAATTTAATAACATCAAAATTTATATCAATATGAAATATATAGTACTCATCATCATCCGCCATACCCCAATATCCACCATGGGTTTTTATTTTGTTTTGCTTACATTGGTCTGTCAATCATTGTTTTCTGTTAACCGTTCAAAATTTTTAAAATTATATTATTTTTTCTTTTAATTTTATGAAATATTTTCTTAAATTATAAATTTATCGGTAAGTTATTTTTAAGGTTATTATCAATATATATTTAATCGATTTCTTTATATTATCAATTTGCTTAGAATATTAATAATTGTGATGAATAAAAGGAAGTGTATCAGGATTACAATTAAAAATTGAAATTATAAGATTTTGGGAAGAGCAAACGAGTTTGTGAAATATTTTTTGTTAAAGTTTGAAAAAAAGAGGAGATCTTTCAATGTCATTTGAAACAACAAGACAACTTTTTCTCATCATACAAATTTAGAGACTAAAACAAAGTACGCAAACCAATTTTAAAGTATGAAATTTTAGGTGAAGAATTGCCTCATTGATTGATGAATTTGAAACACATGATGCAAAGGAAAATGATGCTTTAACAGGTTTTATTAATTGGAAAAGACATGATATTGATATCCTATAAGGTTCTACTGAAAGAACATGGACATGATTTATAATTCATTTATAAGCAGATTGTTGATCCAGTAATTTTTTGTATCTATGTTTCAATGAAAATGATATCTTGTTGAGATTTACTTCATATCCAAATACTGTACCACCTTCAAATCTCAATGAATATGATGTTGAAAATCGATTAGAAATAGAGCCAAGAATTGTAACAAAGGAAGAATGTTATAAATATAATACAAAAATTAAGTGTTGTTTAATTCGTTTAAAATAAGAAAGTTTTTAATTCTATGAAAATATGGAGAAAATTCAATTTCGTGTAGTGATTAAACCATTTTTTTAAAAAAGAAAACTATAAAAGAAGCACTAGGAAAGCTCAAGAAACATTACAGTGAATAAGTTTCATGAGAATTTATGGTGAAATATTTAGTTGCTGTAATCAAACTTGGTCGATCAAGTACAATTGACTCACAACGATCACATCATCCGAAGGAGGTGACTACGTCAGAAAGTTCGTGAGATAGATAGCACTGTAGCATCTCATATAATTGTGTGCAAATCATTTACAGGAACACTTGGATACGAAAAAAATCACTCAGAAAGAAGAGTGCCGAGTTTGCTCAGTTGAACAAAAACCTTGCACATGTTTCAGCGTAATCCAATCGAATTCCTCCGTTGGAAGAAAGTAGTTTCGGTCAGACGACAACGTTATTAGTCAAGCAAATGAGCATTTTGAAGCTTATGAAAAAAGCTACTTATCTAATTGCAGCATAACACTGGATCACCGTTGGAAAAAGTGCATAAACCTAAAAGGAAATCATGTTGAAAAGTAAAATTGATTTTTTCTTACTTATCAATCCTCCCTTGTATATTGCACCAAAGAATTAAGGTTTTCCTGATTCAATGAAAACACTCAAAGATCGCACGAAATCTTCTTAATCGTTCCGACAAAGGAAAATTAGTATGTTATGTTAAATCAAATTAAAAGAAAAAAATGTTTGGATATAAGTAATATTTCTTACAATAACGACAACAGTAGCGAAACGCTTTATGCATTTGTAAAAGTGCTTAAAATGGAGTCGGTGAAATTTTTTGCCATGAGAGAAAACGTAGAGAAATCTCAGAAGTCTGCTTCAAACGGGACGGGCATCATTTCCCCATATTGCCTTCACTTTGGTTCTCGGAACATCGAATCAAAGACTGTCAGAACTTTTAACATTTTCTTTGAGGAGAAAAGTGAATTTGTTCATTTCCGTCTTTCATCCCTAGTCAAGAACAACCATGACTGAAACAAGTGGAGGAGTTCAAAAAGAGGCCAACTTCCCTCATTTGGAAATTTGTTTAAATAATCTCTTTTAATTGGCGCCATTTGGACATTGAATTTTAAAAATTGGAGGAGAATCGATAATTTAAGTTCGTTAAAGGTGTTCGGGATCCCAAAGAAATTGATTTTAATGTGGGACTGGTTTCAGGAGTTCTTTTCAAAAAAAGGTGTGATTGGTCTAGTTAACATTGATTTACATCCAAGTGATTGAAGAGGCCGAAAAACGTATCTACTTAAAATAAATTAGGTTACTTTTAACTCAAAAAATATTCGTGACACCATAGTGATAATAAACATAGATGGTTTCTTCCTACGCAATTCGTTTAAGTTGATTGAATATTCCCAAAAAACCTTAAATAACCGTATTTTTGTTAGTGTTTAGATCTTTGGTTACCATATAGGGAAATGTTGACCTCGGGTTTCTGGTAAAGTCTTGTTGCTAAAGGTTGGTCGGACTTAAAAAATTGAAGTTTTTTCCTCCTAAATCTATTCATGCCTTGGAACAAAGAAGGTGCTTTGGCTGTGATGTCTTATTTGATTGGTGTACGGGTTCTACTTAAAGTCGTCAATGTGTTTCTAAGGCAGTTCATGATGGAAAATACGATGAAACTTAGTCGAATCACAAAAAGCACCTTTAAGATGAATGTTTATGTGATCTGTAAAAATGGATTCAAAAAAGTTCGTTTTCTGGTAACAACATGAATTAAATAATAATAAAAAAACTTGTACCAATAATGAAAAGGTCACATTTTTTTTTACTAAAGCATGACAGGAAACATTTTGTACGAAAAGAAGAGTCCACAGGCATATTTGTGAATTGATGTTACCATTGATGACATCATAGACACACTCGTGACGAGATGACTCATTAAGAGATGCCGTCGGCATTGTTTTATACTTACCACCAGCCAACTTTTCCGTAAGACAGTATTAATTAAACTGAAAAAAGACTTTCCTAAATAAAATAATATAAATAATAAAATATTAATATATAATAAAAAAATATTTATTATTTATTCAAAACACATTCGTAAGATCTCAGGAAACAAAAAGTTCCGTTTGTTACTTTGAATTAATAATGCGTACGTCAATTGAACTGAAAACATGTTTTTTATAAAATAAATTTTAAAAATCGATAAAAATAATTTTTTGAAAATGGAAAATATTATTTTTATTTTTAATAAAATATAATTTTTTATATTATCAATTTTTTGAAATATAGTTTTAAATTACCTGGCCAAATTCAGTGAAATTAAAATTAGTTTTCATTTTTGTTTAAATGAATGATATTTTTCGAAATTTTCTTGTTACACTTTTATATTGCTATAACACCATTTTGTAACACTTAGGTGGTAAATTTACCAACCCTTTGTCAATAACGTGTTCGAAAGTAACTGAATGAAAGATATACATTGATCGTCACATAAATAAATCAATAAAGCTAAGTATGAAACACTTCGGAAAGAAATTGAAGAAAGCACAAAATACCGACATCTTTAGATACAATTTTTGTTGGCGCAAATAAAAATAAAAAACAAATAAAGTAAAGCTTTCAACATTTTTGAAGATGATGGGTTCTAAGATCGTTTTATGAACCCGACCCGGTACACCCATTAACGCCATAAGCAGCACTAGATGCACCAGCTCCTTTCACGTGAAAATAGGCATAGGATTAATAAAAATTTTTCACCAAATTGAATCCAGTTTCCGGTAATAAAATCTTAATAGTTTTCTTCCGAAATTTAGAAAATTAAATCAATGTTTCTTCCGACAAAAATCAACTAAAATACAAATTTTGTTGATTCCTGACAGTCCATTGATGACTCCAATAGCCTTTTATAATGATCAGATGACTACTCAGTCGTAGACAGTTTTCTTAATTGAAAATGTCAATTCCTTTTTTAGACACTTAGACCTAAATTGGTTCCTAATCGCGGACCCTGATCCAATCTTGGTCTTTCGACACTCCACATATGAATGTTAAATCATTTAATGATAAAAAGATAATAATAATAATATTATTATTATTATAAAAATTATAATATTATTCTACATCTTTGTGGTATATTGCATCCTTAATTCAAAGGATAATCCATACGCTTAAAGGAATTCGCCTTTGGGTACCCCAACAATTTTAAATAAAATAATTATCCGTTTTTTATTTGTGCTATTGATTTTTTAAAAAAATTAATCAATTTTGTTTTAAATAATTGAATTTTTATTTTTAATAATAATATAAAAAAATATTATAATGTTCCACGTAGGCGAAAATATTTCTCAAAATTAACCAGTCAAATTATTAAAATAAATCTCTCAAAAACATTTATAGAATTATGTTTTATTATTTATTAGACAATTTATTATTTGTTTGAAACAATAGTTAAGTAAATGTCGATGAAAACTGCAGATATAGTTCCAGTATTTCGTTACACTGCTTTTATCATTAGTCTAAAACGAAACGAGTTCATTCTCTTTTCTACTTAAATGAATATTTTAAATTCTTTTTCCTTATTTAAATGAGGAAAAAAACATTTTCATTTTAAAACGCTTATTTTTGTTTCAATAAATTGATTTTTAAAAAAATTACTTGAGAAAATCGATAAGGTTTTAAAAATTTTGTGTTGGTGTTGCTGATTTATTTATTTATTAAAGGGGGATATTTATTAATTTAATAAATATTTTTATTTAATAATATATTTATTATTATTATTTATTAATTTCTTTGTTTTGGAGTGGGAAACAGATCCATTCGATTTTGGTTTGTAAAAAGAAGTTTTAATGGCATATTTAAAAACTTCTTTATTTATTTATAGAAATTTCTTTTGTTTAAATAATCAATTTTTTAATCGAATATTTAAAAAAATCAATATGAATGGTATTTATTTTCATTTCAGGCTTATTTGTTGAAATAATTTTTCTGGTGGTTATAAAATATTTCATGAGTTATACGGAGATGAGGTGGTAAAATATCTTGTGGATGATATTATCTCTCTATATTCCGAAGTTTTGAAGGGAATTAAAAGAATGGAAACTTCCAGGAGAGACCAGTTCAAGAAAGATCAGACAAAAAAAGCCTTAATGCTCTCCATTTTTGGAATGCTAGTGGTTTGATTTTCACCGACTTTGCTGAATCACGTGTTCGACACAACATTGAATAATATATATCAACCTTGTGCCACTAGCTAGGACACTGAAAAGGCAAAGCCAAGTCTCTGAATTGTATTTTCTGCGTGACAACAATAGTAAATTGTCAACAACAGCAATTAAAGATTGTGGCTTGATTTCACTCTCATTTTGTGAAGATATCGATGGTGAAGGTACAGCTGATAAACTGAAATGATTTAGGTCGTCACATATGAAATGTCAGGTTAAATAATAACCAAAAAAATAATAAAAAGTTCAATAAAAAATGTATTTAATTAAAATATTCATCATTGGATTCTCCACATTTCCCATATCTAGGGACTAATTTTAGAATTCCATTTGCATAAAAATATGAATTTCTGGAATTCCAGGATTTCCGATATAGTGATTTCGACATCACTCTGATCAGCAAACATTCTGTGAACCAAAAAATAATCCAAATGCTTATAAAATGGTAATTGGTCGAATACGTTTTATGAATAAGGAAGATGTGATAAAATCTCATTGTTTAAAATGTTTTCTTTGCAACATGTATTCGAGTATTGCCATGCAACATGTATTCGAGTATTGCCATGCAACAGGTTAGCTTCTTTTCTATTGATTAGTGACGGTTCTTTAATGCATAATTTTTTAGCATTATTTCATTTTCAGAACCATATTTTTTGCAGTTAAAAGTTTCATCCTGTTCTAGTAACGAAAAATATATGACACCAGTCATAGACAATGATAATGTGAACATTGTCTTTTTCGGGTGTAAATTCTGTTTTGGACAGTGCAAAGCAGCTTCATCGGCATCTAACCATTTAGCAGAACTTCTGCGATTAGGATGAAATATCATTAAAAATATAAATTTTAATATAACTAAATAGTTAAATTTTATAATTAAATAAAATCAATAAATTAGTAAAATAAAATATTGAAAATCCATAGTTTGATAATTAAATCGATTTAAAAATTCGATTTTGATAAACAAAAAATAAAGATATTTAAAACAAATATGTCAGAAATTTATTCGCAAAATAAAACAAAAGCAAAAAATATAAAATATAAATAAATAATCAGACCTGTAATTAAATAATTTCTTTTATCATTATTTTTGAAATGTGATTTAACTTTTTTTAGCTACCGATCGTCCAAGTGAAAGGGTGACAACCCTTTCTTATGTGGCTAACACGGAACATGTCCCCAGATGCTTTGGTACCAATGTTAAAGAGAAACATTAAGATGAAAATAACTACCAGCTTTGGATCTAATCTGAATCCGATATGCTCTGAACAAAAAAAGTCCTGGTTTCCACTATTCCTTTCAATCTCGTCTTCAAAGACAATAAAGAGAAAAGAAAATTAATTTAATCTCAAATTAAAATTTCTGAAGTCTTGTTTACACTGAAACAAACATATAATTATGTTCCCCAATTGTGACAGATTCCTTAGGGGGGAAATTATGGAATTAAAACAATTTAAAAATTAAATATCTTTTGTAAATTGAAAAATTTTGCAAAATCGAAAAAGATTTCATAATTCAATAAAGAGGGGATTTAAACAAAAAATGTGAGGGATTTTTTATTGAACGGGTTTTTCTAAATAAAATGTTTACGAGTTAAATTAAGAAAAGGTACGTCAAAGTTTAATGTCTTAACGATAATATCAGGTTGGTGAGTCAGAAATGATTGTTTTAATGAATTGCATTTATTATTACATAAACCACCAAAAACCGCGCATTTTTAATTTTATCAAGTAAATTTTTGTCATTTATAATATTTTGTGAGTATTACCTTTTATTTCATTCAATAAGCTAAAAAATATTGATTAACAAAAAAACAAAATTCGTGTTTTTATGTGGTCGGATTTCAATAAAGGCAAGTCTACCTCAGAAAATACGATGTGAGGAAATAGTCAATGTACATGAGATGATTTCAACTATTTCAACATTGAACTGTGGATCAGAATGATAATAAGCATGGGCGAGATCCTCAAACTGTAGATAATGATGACTGACAAGAAGCCGTAGAGACAGATCCTCGAAAAAGTATTCGAGAACTTTTTGATTGATTCAAATTCAGCAGCATGATCCGAGTAAATCATTTACATTCAATTGGTAAAATAAATTGAAGTGGCATGAATTTCACATCAATGTAGTCTTGAAAACATGGCAGTACGTGTTAGCGTGGATCAAATGTTATTGTACAAATACAAGAATAATGATTTCGTTGAGACAATCCTTGCGTCGGATGAGAAATGGATATATTTTGAAAATCTGTATAGGAAAACAAAGTGGTTAAATGAGCGAAGTAAAAGCGATGCTGTGTGGGGGGGGGACATAAACGATTTAATTTATTTTGAGGAGCTGAATCCTTATCAAGCAATCACAGGTGCCTTAAACACGGAACGGTTATATAGTGATTTTCAAGCACTTCAATTACATACAGAACAACTTTTGATCAAAAGTAGCAAAAAGAACTTGTGTTGAATGAGGCACTTGCTGGCTGGAAAAAATTCAAAATGCTTAATAATTCCTACTTTCAGTGTCCAAATATTTTCCAAATCAGAAAAGCGAATACTTCAAGAATGACATTCGTGAACGAAGGTGAAAAGTCATTAAATTGGTAGAAACTGTCTTTTAAATTAATATAAATATTTGATTTTCTGCTTTTTAGGAAAATGCGCATTCCTAACTTAACGATTTCATAATACGCATTTCCCAGGTTGCCCTAGAAATATCAATTATTTGAAATAGAACCTAATTTTTAAAATGTATTAGTCAGAAAAAATGAAATCTCAAGATAAATGCGATTTCATCTATTATTAAGTTGTAAAGAAATAAATGGTCATTTTTAACAGTCAACTTCAAATGAACAAATCAAATCTCAAGCAAAATTCTATCAAAATAGAAACCATTACACATTTCTCCCTATGAATCACAAGCTTACTTATCCCCTGAGTTCTAGATGTTCCAAAATCTCTAAAGGCTTTTAAGACAGCATCATGACTGGGTAAGGTTGTCCCACTGAAGAACTTGTTCATATGTTTGAAAAAATAATAATTAGTTGGCGGTCTGTTAAGTAGACTAAATTAGTCAGAACACTAAGTGGAACACCACCAAATAGTCACAAAAACCTTCTGTTCGTGAAACTTAGGTTTAGGTAAAGGTTTAAGAAGTTCATGTCAATTTAACCACTGCAAATAACGTCAGCGGTTGTTGTAAATAATTCATTTCTCATCACATGTCACAATGCGATCAAGGAAAGTCTCCTTTTTGCGCAAAAGAAATACATACGACACTTCAAAACAATACAATTTTTGCTTTTATGTCAAATCGAGTGGAAATATCGAGTTTCTTGGACTTTCCTATTTCTCGCTGATGGTTGAACAAAGCAATAGCTAAAGCACATATCACACAGCTAAGCTCTTCAACAGTTGTATGCCGATCAGTCTCAACCACTCTCAACCTTAAAAAAAGACTCACAATGTACTCAGTAATCTGATTAAACGTGCTTGAAATTGAGCTCCTTAACTTCTTTTCTTTCTTTGCTCTTCCAAGGATAACTAGATTTCTCCAGAACCAAAAATTTGAAAATGCCCAGTATAAAATGAAATACACAGTTTTAAGACATTAAATGTCAAGCAACGATTAATAATACCAAATGAGGTACATGACGATTTTATTTCAATCAAACAGGTTTTAAATCTTCATCTCTAACATAGAGGCAATTGTTTCCACGGAATAACTTTCCAATGTTTTAGCCATAATTATCTCCCTGTCACTGTTTGAGATAATTTATCTTTTCTGCCTTCTGTGTTCCTCTGTCTTGAATAATCTCTGGCCTTTGGGCAGATTTCTGTCAGAAAAAATACATACATTAAAAAAGACGTTTCATAGTTTTTCGATCAATTACATGTTTTATTTTGTTAAAATTATTTAATTTATTGACAGATTTATTTAATTGGTTGACAGATATATTTAATTGGTGGACAAATTTATTTAATTGGTTGACAAGATTATTTAAAAGATCGCAAAACAATATGTTGAGGGGTTCCACAAAAATATCGTTTGTTTGTTCCAACTACAGATAGAGATTATTGTTATTAATATATTTACAGGACATTTGCATAAATAACTATTTGTCTTATGTCTTCTTCCATTACATGATACCATTCCGAGTACTATTTTGATGAGTCATTGTTTCGTATGAATGTTTGCAGATATGATTCATATTCATCTTTGATGTTAAAGTGGATTCCTCGTCTATCAAACTCAAAACTACTAATCACTTATGTGACCAACAGGTTTATGGTGGTTTAAAATGGTGGATGCTATACCATTTCTGACCATTAATGTAACTTGTGCCAAGAATTTAACATATCACTGATTGTCCATTGCTTTAAGATTTCCTAAAATCTTACAGCTAAAATCCCAGACTAAAGCGACAAATAACTAGCTACAACTTGGATTTTTTCTGGTCTTCTTACATTTTTACTTTAATTGATTTGAATACTCATTGGTTACAATTCGAATTATGAAAACCTGGTCTATCTTATTGAAAATGCTCAGAGGTATTCATATCTATTTTAGTTTCTGAAGTAAAATGTAATACTATATTGCACCAAAGAACCCCTTTTACCCTTTATAAGACGAATCTGCATCCAGCACCAGTGATAGAGCATAATATTCGTCAAACATATTTATTTATTACTTACATTTTATTAGATTTTTTCTACATAACATTAATATGTTATGACTAGAGAAAGTGCGCTTCAAATTGAAGATAAAAGACCAGATCAGATTGTTCAGACAAAGATAATGCTGTTACACAAGTGAGTCCACACCAAGGGTCACTTGATCAAAGCAAACAATTATCTAGAAATGTTCGGTCTGACATGAAAAGGATGAAGATGTACAGTCAGAATTAATAAAACATATTTATGTTATAAAATGTTGCTCTGGGTCGTTAGAGATCTACCGATATTGCTGAAAACGTCCTCATCGATCCAACCAAGTGTGATGACAAGTGATGCTGTGGATGGGACTGATGAACTCGAATCAGTCTGAGAGCATTTACGCCATTCTGGTAATAGTATAAATAGGCAGACTGACAAAAGGGAAACTGGAGAAAGATGGGGCGTCATGCTCAAGATCTCTGTTGAATTGATACCGCTTTGAAAAACGAATAGGTGTACAATGTTCAGTACAACCATGGAAGGTTAAAGTAAATTAATATCTTCAATATCTTAAAGTAGTCTAATACTCATGCTTAAAAGTGTTAGCCATGTAGAATTTATTACCAAAAATAAAGAAAATGTTGTATTTAACTGTTTTAATCTATTTAATTTAAATTTAAAATTATTTTTAATCTAATGAAGAGTTTTTTGTTTTAATATATTAATTAGCAAATAAATAAAATGGAAAAGGGCGCCAGACGTGAAATAAGTTAATTCGAACCTGGTCGCATCATTGGATTATTGGAATGTGGCTTATCTAAAGCTGAAGTCGCACGTAGAGTGGGACATTCAAGATGTG
>JBBMKC010224260.1:0-12003 GCA_037834085.1 Bipalium vagum
AATTATTATTTTTCGTTTACATAATTATGAACATTTATTTAAATGTTGCTCCTCAATTTAGTCTACAAATTCTTCTTTTTAATCGTCCAAGACTTAAATAAATAATTATAAAAAATAATTTTTTTTTATTCAATATTAGTTTTACATTAAATATTTTAAAAATATTTTACCTCTTATTTTTCTTTTTTTTCTTTTTTTCTTTTTCTTTTATCTATTTTTAGAAAAAAAATATTGTATTAAAAAAATTTATTTTAATACCATTCAATTAATTATTATAATTATTAACTATTATATTAATAATTAATTATTATATTACATTACATTAATTACATTAATTATTTTCTCAATTAATATAATTAATATCATTATAATTTATATAATGTTAATTCTGATTATAAAAAAATTTAATTATCAAATAAAATTTAATAAATATTTTAAAATGGAATTATGTTGATTTAAAAATGTGAATGTTAAATTCAAATTCTTTGAATATAAAATTTTTTTCAATTAATTATTAAAAAATTAAATTAAATTTTTATGATTTGATAATTTTAATTATTAAAAATAAAATAATTAATAATATTAAATTAATATTAAATATTTTTTGAAGAATTTTTTAACTTAAAATAGTTTGATAATTTTTTATTTAAACTAAATAAATAATTTGTTTAAATAATTGTGTTTCTTAATATCATTGGAAATGAGTCTTGATAAATTATCGACTGATATAAATTTAAATAAAAATGATTATTTATAATTAAATAAATTAAATTTTTATAAATTATTTATTTTAAAATATTTTTAGATAATTATTTTTAAAAATGATAATATTAATAATTAATAATTATATAAATTATTTATACTGCAAATTGGCTTAGTGAAATGCTGGTGGTCGTCCGTGCTGCAGCGCAGAGTGCAGCCATCTTGCTTTTATCTCCTATTTGTGTTGGCCTTTTCTTCAGAAATCCGAAAAAATAAATGTGGTTTATTTTTCGCTTAATTAATTTTCCCCCTCATCAGGGGCATTATTTTAATAACATTTTCCCTTTGTAGCACCTCCGCCATGAGGGGGCTATCATGTCATCCTCTGCTAATAAAACATTATTTTTAAAAAAAGATTAAATTCTTTTAAAATATCAAAACCAATCTCGTTTCGATATTTTTATAAACATTTTTATCATTTTTAATGTTATTTATGGCTTGTATAATAATTATATTTTTTATAATAAATTATAATTATAAGTAATTTTTTTTTAAATTATTTTTATAATTTTTATATTTTATTTTATCCATTATTATTATTAATTAAAATTTTATTATTATTTAGATTTTGTTAATTTTTAATTAGAATTTATTAAAACAGTCAAACAAATAAAATAAATACAATAGCATATTAATTACCCCATATGACTATTTAATAAAAAATTAATTTAATTTAAATCTTTATAATTTTTTTATATTTGAAACTTTAAACTTAAAATTTAAAATAGAAATTAAAAAAATATTATTCATTTTAATATGAAAAATAATTGTTTCAATGGGAACAGCTTTTCATTTTGTGTTTTCGCTGTCAATAAAATTACAATTTGTAATGCTTCAAAAGAGGATTATTAAAACAAACAATATACAAGACTTGCTTTTATTTTAATTAATTGTTAGTCTGCATTGAAATATACACTAAATTAGAACGGCAAAATCATATTATTATTACCCTTAATTCTTTTCTATTATTTATTAAATAAAACGAAAATAATATTTCTGTATTAATTAATTAAATGGAAATAATTGAGATTTAATTATTTTTAAATATAAATATTTTTTTATTATTTTTTTTTAAAAATTATTTATACATATTTTTGGATTGTTTAATTTGACCGACTCGTTTAAAAATGATGCTTGAAAAAAAACATCAATAATTATATATTATTATAATAATTGATTTACAAATTTATTAAATAAAAAATTGATTGGCAATTCCTCGATTGAATATTTTGTCGCCACATCCATTCATATGGGTATGATTCCAAGAGATCTTAGTCTACAGTTTAGCCCAAAACGATTCAATTCTTTGGATGTGAGTACCAGTCTCTCTGTCAACAAAATTCATCTTGTAGTAGACAGCTCGATGAACACAACTTTCATCTGTAGAGAGTTAGAAATAGACTCTCCATTCATCACTCATTATAACGGAGCCAAGATATCCCTTATAAATGAAAATAAATAAAAAAACATAAAATTTCCGAAATAATGATTCGTCTATTTGGATCACTCGTTCGGGTTCACCCACTCTTGTTGGATTTTTCGAGAAAAAATCTCACATCTTTTCCTCATTTCTGCATAGAAACTAATAACGATAGAATTTAAAATGCCTGTGTCTTCAGTGCTGACTTTTAGATTGGTCCAAAAATATACTTGTTAGTCATTTCGGTCAAAAAAACATGATCCAAATTATTTTTTAACTTTTTTTAATAAATCAAAAATCTATAAATTCTTTAAAAATATGAGACCATTACTGGTTTCGTTTTATTTTTTCCTTCTTAAATATTTTAAGTTTTTTAATTTTTCTTATTAAAAACCACATGACAAAAGCATGTTCTCTTGGATCCGAATTACTTTGAGAACTGTTTCCTTTCTCCTTAGGAAGCTTCCACTGGAAAGAGAGTTGGAGAATGGGATAAAACTGAGGACTGGGTGGCTAAGCTATACAAGACGGGATCCGAAAAAGGTCAGGCGGAGGTTTGCCCCCTTTATAAAAATGACAAAAAATAATAAATTTCATTTTCTCGGCCTGCCACCAGCCCAGTGCCAATGAAGTGACTTTTTCGTAATAATTCACTGAGAGAGAAATGTCGAAAAGTATTTATAAATACGAGGCACGCTTGCTTCGGGGACTATTTTGGAAGACGGAATACGATTTATCATTTACCGGGACACGGGGTGAATTCCCGCCGCCCGGCCGACTGATGAAGGGCAGCACTCGAACTGCCTTAGCATTGAAAGTCAGACATGCTTTTCCTGAACAGAGATTGACAAGATAGGTTGGACAAGACGTTGACGATCAGCCTGACGATGGACATAATGTCGCATGTCGTGGCTTTTTTGTTTGTTAAAAACGAATAAAAAATACTTTATTATGCACCCATAAAACTTTGAGGGAGTTTGTTTTCGTCGATAAATTTTCTTTTTCACCATCAATCATCCTTCGCTCGTTCCATCGATTTTCATCCTCCCTCTTCAAAGGGACGGCTTTAGAAATTTTACTATCGCAACAACTTTTTTTAGTTTTCGGAATTGAAAAATAAATCAATAATAATTTCTTGCGAATTTTACTCCACGTATTTCCATCTTCACAGTGGTCTGGCAGATATTTCTCCCAACCCTTCTCTTTCGGGGAAAGACGGGCTCGATCAGGGGTTGGCTGTGGTTAGCGGTTAGATAGTAAAAAGGATGAAGATCAATTTCGTAAAATTTAAATATTGATTTTATTTTTGTTCAGGGGTCATTAAAAAATACTTTTGAGAGCACTGGGTCTGTTCGATTAATCAATCAGTGAATTTTATCATTCTTTAAGCTTTCAGGAAAAAATCAACTGGAAAAGTTTAATAATGGGTAAAGACAAAATATCTGGTCTACATTTGACGAGGCATGACTCCCTTAAAAATTTACATCAAACCAAAAATGAACAAGCTTTAGAAAGTATAATGAATGTATATTTTAGTTATAAAGTCATTGACATTCAACGATATATCTTCGGACTAAATTGTCTCGACTTCAAATAGACTGAGCCGAGACTTGTATGAGGTCCTTGTCAACTTTTTAAAGTAATATTTGATCCAAGTTTTTAATTTCTCGAGATTGGAGGCTTTCCAATTATTCTTGTAGGCCAATCTCTTTAGAATACCTCAAAATTCTTCAATTGGACGAATTTCAGGAATGTTTGCTAGATTGTCTTTTTTCGACAAAGTATACGATTTCTCTTGCAGGTGGGTTGTAACACTTCTCGCATAATGTTTAATATTTCTATAAATAGAAGTATTTAAAAAACCGGTGGTATAACATGTAATCAAAATAATGAGTTATCGTCCTTGATCAGTTATCCAATTGTTGATTGTTCAGTTCATGAGGTATAACTTGGCCAATCTTTGGTCTTCTCCCTGAGTTTCTCAGAAGACGATAAATAGTAGATTTTGGTACATCGAATGTTGACGCCAGTTTCCTGATACTTTCCAGGGGCTCCTTGTCAATTGTAGATTTGAGTTTCAAGATTTTGGTTTTTCTGAAAGATCCTGTTCTCTGAAGTTATTGAAATGAGTTCTGATAGCTTTGATGAACAGCAGCAGAATCCATCACAACCCATAGGTTTTCGTAACAGTAGAAAATTATAAAGTATACAAGTCAGCACCACATATTGATCTCCTGCTAATATTTTCACCATTACTTGAGATATCTAAAACAAAATAATTAATATTGATTAATGAAATAAAAAGATCAATTATTAAATCAAATGAATTGCAAATGATAAAATATTATGATTTTTTAAAAATTCGTTTACCTATTGGAACACCTAATACAAGCTAAGGAACAAGAAACGCTGATTTTTTACTCTACCACAAAAAATCAATAAAAATTATTTTGCATTATTCTAAGCCAGAATAAATTCTGCTTCATGCCTGGAATAGTAACAATTGCATCACGGTAAACAAAGTTCTTCTGATATACAAAAAGGAAAAGAATTGTAGTGATAGATCTGATGTCTTCATGACCGAAAATTCAATAGCATCGTCCAAACATTTTAAATCAAGTTTTAATAATAAATACTTAGCAATATTTCAAATGTGCGCGAAAAGACATTTCAAATAAACATGATTTTATTTGATTCTTCAAAAAATAATATCGTTTTTTGTCATAATTCATTAAATTTGTCTTTTGTTTTAATGCGTTTCTTAATTTTTTTAAGCGCTTGCTTCAATCTATATTGTGTAAATTTAACTTTTCAAAACTGTTTAATAATTACAGAATTTACTGTGGAAAAGAAGCAATTACTATCGATTTTCTTATACGAATTTAAATTGGCCTATGAAGGAACGGTGGTCAGTCACAAGATAAAAAGTGCATTTGAAGAAGGAACAACAAGCAAACGCATGCTTCAACGTAGATTAAAAACATTTCTCGATGGAGATGACACTCGAAATGGATAGAGGTTGTGAGCGTAGCCTATCATGAAAAATAACAAGTTTAAGGGTCTGATAGAGGCCAAATCTAAGTAAAACAGTTCGAAAACATGCAGAAGAAATTAATTTCTCAATTAGAAAACCTTGGAACCACTTTAGAGAAATTGGTAACTCAAAAAAGTTAGACATGTGAGTTCCTCATCAATTGAACGAAAACCAGAAAAATAGTCAATTTGAAGTTGCGTCTTATTATTTTTTTTTATTCTTCTAATTATAAGTATTGTTATTATTTTATTATTATGATAATATTTATTATTTATTTTTTTATTTATTATGATTATTATTATTATCAAGATAGAAGTAATTAAGGAGAATATGTGAATGAAAAGAGAGAGAGGGAAACTGAAATTTAAAAGTCTTTCAAATGTGTCGAAAAGGTCAGGGAAAGGTTGAATATTTGGAGTGACAGTTTTTAATTTACAAATGAAATTAATTAACTGGGTCAAGAGTAACATAAAAGAATAAAATTGTTAAAGAAATGGCAAGACAGCTGAGATTGATGTCTGAGTGAAGCCTGCCAGACACGAAAGACTGGTGAATTTACTGGAACGAAAAGCACCCTCGTCAGTGATAGCATCAGGATCAGGATCAGCATGATAAGCTCCAAATGTCGTAAAATGTGTGGATTTGGAAATCGTTTCTCGATGCATTTCCGAAATGGGGCTTGTCAATTAGTGAACTTTGCCTTCTATGACCATCAGAAATAATAATTAATTATCAAATTACAAAATATAATGAGAAAACATGATTGATACGGATGGACAAATATCAGAGATGTCGATCACGGAGATGCTATCTGTCAGAGTCACAGAGTCTGAAGAATGTCAAACAGGCATTAAAGAAATTCTCTGAGAGTCGCAGACATTTCTTGGTGAAATGGCCCTTGGAAATATTTCGGTTATTTTGGAATATTTTGTGGACATTGATCTCAAGGACCCTCATTAAAAAAAACATTGTCACAAAGAAATATCAGAAGGATCGAATCATTAGTTGGGTCAGTGAATGGTTTGGGAGGGGGGCTCTGGTTTTCAAGATCAAATAATTTTCACATTAATAATGTTTCAAAATTAGAAGACATGGAAAGAAAATAATTATTTTATTTACCACTAAATAATTAGAAAGTCTGTGACATTCAATTTTCAATATTGATTTTTTTCTTTTCAATATTAATTTTAAAAAATTACTATTATTTTTATTTATATTTTTGTAAATAATAATGAATATATAAATTAATTAAAAAATCAATAAAAATTATTTTCTTTAATTAATATTGATTACAAATAAACTTGTAATAATTTTTATTAATTTTTTAATAACAATTAATAATTACCAATTAAATTTTAATTTAATTTTAGTAACTACTTTCTAGAGTAAGTGCTTCCTGGTTGGCAGCGTGATTGTTCATTCATTGGCGTTAAATATTAGATGTACAAGTTGAAAATGACGATTTAATAAACGATATTTTCATTTATTTTAATAAATTGTTTTAATATTCATAATCATGTTTGTTTATATAATATTTTTTACGCGCTTGAATTCAAAAAGATGTTTAATATCTAAAACGTGAGTGTAATATCAGATTGAGCAAGAAGTTCTTCTCCTTTGTTAATATGATTTATAGCTCAAATAAAACACTTTCTGTTGCATTGCAACAGCCGTATATATTATTATTGCGATGAATCATGTATTAAATTATAATTAATAAGAAATATCGATTGTTTATCTGAATTGTCTTTATTTGCATAGCACTAAAATGAATTTTGACACAGCATTTTCTATGAATTTTAGAAGGAGAACAGTGAGGCTGAGACAACCAGAAATTTGCAGGATGTATTTAGAGAGAGGTCCGTAAAAGATAGAACATCAAAACCGAATATCCATGAAAAAAGGACATGCTTTATATTATGTGGAATTTCAAAGGACCTGTACATTTTGAACAATTATAGCCGATCTTTTATGTGAACAATTGACACGATTATCAGCCGAAATACGAAATAAATATCACATTTTACCAAATAGAAAGATTTTCTACATCATGACAATGAGAGGCTACACATTTCAATCAAATCCCTTCAGATGATACACGAATATCTTTGAGAAGTTCTTATTCACCTTCCATAATAGCTCCAGGCGTCTACTGCTTATTTCGTTCTTTGCAAAATTATTTGTACCAGAAACCATTCATTGATTCGAGTGATGTTAAATCTGATTTTCTGACTTTCTTCGACTCCAAATCCAAAGAAATATTCTCTATAGGTTTCGATTTGACAAAAAGATTGAGACAAGTTGTTGAAAATAGTGGGAATTATATTTTGGAATAAATAAACAACTTTGTTAAAAATCTTTTGTTTTCATTTCTGCTTCAAAATCGATAAGAACTTTCTGCTTAACATAATATATTCCTTTTACAATTAAACATGTCTTAATTTCAGGTAAATAAATATATCATTTGTGGAACGTTGCAATTTTTCTGTATCTTAAGAAAGAAAATCAGCTGACAGTTACCGTATTATTGTGGAGATTCTATCTAAACACTGGCTTGATAGATTTAAAATGGAGAACACAATATTCATGAGAAGAGGGCATTAATGTGCATTTGGTGAGATCAGAATGATGTATTGTACTACGAACTCTTGCAACCTAATTAGACTATTACTGGTTTTGGTATTAACTGCAGTTTCTCAAGTTAAGTAGTGCAATGAGTGTAAAATGACCAAGATTGGCTAAAAGAAATGGAAAAGTTATTTTCTGGATGATAACATTAGGTCTCATTTTCAAAACCAATAATGAATCGATTGGATATATTTGGTATGAATGTCTTACCTCACCCGCCGGATTTACCAGACATTAATCCATCCAATTATTACTTGTTTAGAACTGAACAATCCCTCTACAATTTCAAGAATGTCAAAATTTGAATTGATGAGTGGATCGTTCTGAAACAGAAAAAATGTTTAACGGTATTTACAAACTATTACATAAATGGGCCAGAGTTGAAAATACCAATGGAAATTACTTTAAATAAAAAATTGTTTAGCCTTGTAAAATAAACGTTTATGCACTCTGAAAAATCGTCATTTTCAGCTTGTACACCTAACATAATCAATACATAGGTTGGTATGGTTGTCAGGAGTTTTGATTGTTCTTGCCGATCAGGTGAATCTTGAAACTGTGAGAGTTATGTTAAACAGAATAGTGACTGTATCCGGTGATCTTTAATTTTAAAAATAGACTGTTCATTTTGACTTTTAATTCGTGACCTCTTAATCTTAACTTCACATTAACCTCATGATTGATTATTATTTTAATTATTTTCTTTATCATCTTTTTTATTACTCTATTTTTTATTATTTTACTTTTTAATCGTTATTATTTTTTTAGATTTATTTTTATTGCCTTTTTATTTCTTTCATTTTATTTATTGTTGTGAATATTTAAAAAGATTGTAGAATTTTTAAAATTCTTATAATGAGCCTCAATATTTAAAATTGACTAAATATAGATTATTTTTTATTTTATAGATTTTTTATTAAATTCTAAAATAACAATTTGTAAAAATTATGTTTGAAAATAAAAAAGGGACATTATATTAATTTATTGAAAAAACAGTTTTTGTTTAAATAACACAGATTGGGGGCTTGTTTTGAAAAAATTACTTTATACAAAAAATGACTTCTCTTGATATTGCGGCTAATAAATATTATTAATTGAAATTTCTGTGCCTTAATTAACTTTAGCAGTTTATATTTATAACTAATTATTACTATTTTTTTTCAATTACATTAAAATTATTCATTTTTCCTAAGGGTATTTTATATATTAAGGATATGGTCATATTGTTCCCAAGACCTATGGAGGGAGATTAGTAACTATTATTTATGCAATAGTAGGCATTCCACTGATGCTTCTCTGTTTGACGAATCTTGGTAAGGTGATGGCTGATCTGTTCAAGTTCGTTTATCGTTTTACCTGTTTCCAAATTTACGTGAAGTCTCGGAAGAATAAGGAGACTGTAAAATTGGTTTCCGACTCCCAGAGCGACAGACAGCAGCCTTCAGACTCCAACCAATCAATAGTACCAATCTCTCAGTCTATCGTCAGAAGACCCTGTCAGCAGACCTCTTCCACAGATCTGACTCCCACCACAAATAGGCCGATTATGCATTCTTTCCGAATGTCTTTAACGCTTGGAAACTCAAACTTCATGGAATCTGTACACGAAATCGGAGAAGAGGTCGATGTTCCCATTTGGTTACCACTTACCATCTTAGCACTTTATATTCTGGTCGGGGCTGCTGTGTTCTCTTATTGGGATGAGTGGACATTTTTCGATTCATGTTACTTTGTTTTTATAACATTGACTACCATTGGGTTCGGGGATCTGGTTCCGGGAAATTTTGATCCCGGCGAAAAGAGTCAAGATCAGACAAAGTCGATATTTTGTGCATTTTACCTTGTTACCGGGTTAGCCGTTTTTGCAATGTGCTTCACTCTAATCCAGGAAAAGGTCAAAGAGTGGTTTGAGAATCTGGGAAGGAGAATAGGCTTGATATCTGAGGAATAGGAAAACTTTTTGAAGGGAATTCATTTTCGACAGCATCCGGTGATTGATGGACTTGTTTCCTCAAAGATGTTCTTTCACCCATTTTGTGATCATGAGATTTTTGTTGGGTGATGTATATTCAATTTAACTATTTTGCCTCAATATTTTCGCAACCTTGTTCAATATGAGATTCAGCTACATTCGCCTAGTGAACCCCCTGCCGAGGCCTAGACCAGGCTGAACTTGTGGGGTGACCTTTGTGAAGTTGATGATATTCGTTTAGATTGAAAAACTCTTTATTTTATGAAATTATGTTTCTATTGTCAAAAGCTGTTTCAAGTTTTAAATTCCATTTCAGTTTGTCAGATATAAAGGTTATGATTTCTCGTTTTCTTCTCTCCACTTAATTTGGGAAAATAGCAAGTTATCTTTTATAATTAAGAAAATCTGCACATAAATCTTAAATAATTGTTTAATGAAAAGTCATGTTGAGAATTATGAGGTTTCCTTGGGGCTCAGTCATCTACAAAGACCAATCTGTTCTAATCCCTTACTTTAGGTCGTTTTGACTCGATTCAATTGTAAATCACAACTTGAAAGAAACGGTCCGAAGGTTGGTTTACCACTCTCATAAGTACTATAATCTGACACTAACCACTTACAGTACTGTTCACCCTTATTGACATTAAACTAGACAAGTATACTTAGTTTGGATAAAGTCCTTAGACTCGTACAGAAATATTAATGATACTAAGAAACTTTATTTACAACAAATGAACTCTATGAGTTACACACAGAACCATTCCCTATATAAATACCGCCTGCTTCCAGTCACTTTGTCCATCGATTTTACTGATAAAAAGAGACTATTTTCGAAGGACAATGCATCTTTTTCGTTAAATAAATTTTCCACTAGTTTTATGAGATCATCTGTGGACTCTAATTTTTGTTCTCTTAACAGTGTTTTCAAATGATAAAACAAATGACACTAAGATCCAAATCAATGTGATACAGTGATTGTGAAACCATTCCGGAACATTTCCAGCTATTATATTTGATGAGCTGTGTGAACTGGAGCATAAAATATACATCTTAATTCTTTGATTTCCATAGTATCTTCCACCACTATCAAGTGCGCAGTAATAGTGCTGGTCGATGATCTCCGGAATAAAGTCTGTTTTGATCACAATTTTTCCTTCCCAAGACATATGAAAGTTCTTTTTGATGAGATATTCATGAACGAAGCATTTTTTATGGCTTTTCCTCTGAAAAACCATATTCACGAAACTGATTTAATTGAACAAAAGACTCAATGATATCGCATCCCCCGTTATAATATTCTTCCAAAATTGTTAACCAAAAGTATGGAACAAGGCCAGATTTTCATGGCATGCTTGGATTCGCTTTTCTTGTATATCTACTGTAGGTGGATGAGTTGACTGCATAATTTTCTCATCCCAATACTCTCCAGCATGTTTTGTAAAGTCTTCTTTCTTAGATTAAGTCCAATAGGCAGCTCTTTTTGGTTACACAGTCAGTTTTTTACAAAAATTTATAATTTCTCTATTTACTCTTGCTTATTTGGAATGGTCTTTCACTTTTTATGATTCTTTCTTCATCAAACACATTGTTTCTTTTTCTGGTTCAATTATAAAAAGTACCTTTATATAGATCTTCATTTCTATATGCCTCATGTAACTGACAAATCATGTTCTTCTTTTTGTCCTCCTCAAAAGCAAAAAACAATTTAAACGTGAAATTTAATTTTTTGGTACATTTTTAAAGACGCTCATAAATAATTTCAATAAACGGTTATTAATTAAAACAAATTCAATATTATTTGTTTACATATATTAATTATTTAATGTATAAATTTTCTTGGACTTCTTAATTTTACTGTTCAGCTTTAGAGTCTAAGAGCTCTCTAACCAGACCACATATTTAATGTAACAATGTACAACATTTTTCTTTCAATTATAAGCATATAATTCCTATCACTTCGAAATAAGTGAAAACTCCCTCAGTTAAAAAACATTTCTGTCGACTAATTTGTAAAAACTGTGAGCAAGAAGGAAAAAACGAAACAATACCAACAAGTAGGGTTAATTACTTGATTGATCATCTTATCAATCTGCCAATAGAATGATTAGTACAAAAAAATACGGACCAAGAATACCGCCTGCCCAAATACCGCACCAAACTGTAAGACGTGATGGGTGCAATGGACTT
>JBBMKC010224271.1:0-12003 GCA_037834085.1 Bipalium vagum
ATGAAGAATTCATTGTTAGAATCGTAATGACGAACAATAGTCGATTTCATCAAATAAACAATGAATGAATGAAAGATGCCTTCAAAGTATTATTAATCAATAAATCGATCGATTATATTTGTGTGCAGTCGAGTGATCATTGTGAATGGGCACGACGTACATAGTCCATTCGAAATGTTTCAATTCATTTTGACTATTGATGAGAAAGAGATATTGACCATTGATCGTCACTGGCAGTCCGAGTGTATTTGTTTGTGAAATCGCGTGAGAATTTTGACGATAATAATAATAATATTATTATTATTAATAATGAAGATTCTACTTGTTATATTTCACAAAAACCAGACGTTATTAAAAAATTATCCAATCGATTCCGATTGCTCAATTATTTATTATAATTAAATAATCCTTTTTAAAAATTAATGAGCAAAAAATATTTATTGCCAATTTTATATTATATTAATTATTTTAATGTCATTATCGATTATTATTATTATTATTATTATTATTATTATTATTATTATTTTATGATTATTTAATTAACACTACATTTTTAAAAATTAATAATTGTTATTAATTATTATTAATATTTATTAATTTTAAAGTAATAATGTTAATTAATTAAATTACTTTTTAATTCAGATTATTATTTTGATTTTAATAAATTAATTATTTTCATTAAATAATTTTTATTTTAAATTTATTATCATTTAAATGTTATTATTGATTAAACAGTTTTATTGTTATTAGTTTTATTTTACATTTTTAAATAATAATATTTATAATTCAGAAGACAAATTATACTCAAATTAAGTTATTGATCAAAAATAATAATAATCAATAAGTGCACAGTTTAAAAAGATGATGACAATTAAAAAACTAACAAAACACACAAAAATCGATTTCTTAATAAAGAGAAATCATGTCAACAAAAACCAGCGTCATCACCTGACAGTCGTACTTACTTTCAAATTTCGTCAAGACCGACGATGACGGAGGCGGTGGCGGCGGAGGTGATTCGAACCCATTGATAGGCGACGATACGATGGCGTTGCGGGAGAGAGCCCTCGTCTTCTTCTGATTGTCCAATGACAACGACATTGCAGTCGCCATGTCACAATTGTCATTGGTTTTGGTAGCGGTCCTGTTATACGGTGACAGCCCGTTGGTGATCGGTTTTACGAGGCTCTCAGGTAAATTCGAAGACTTTCGAGTGGTTTCGGACTTTTTCGGCTCTCTTTTCGCTCTCCTTCTCTGTTGTCAACGACAGGTTGTGTGTTACGTTGTCAAATCGTAAATGGAAATAAACCTTTTTCTTTTTTTTCTGTTTCTCCGTCTCCTGCAACATTTCCTGGCACCACAAATGGAAGAAAAACGTGGGATCCGTATAGAACTTCATGCTTTGCTTGTTGTCGTAACGGAATTTGTCGAGTTGATCAAGAGCCGGTGGTGGTTCGCAACTCTCGTACACTTTGACGATGGAATTTGGCATGGAATGTGCATTGAGTAATTGTTGATCGGCCTCGATTCGACTCCTGTATGGGTAGGCCTGCAAAGACATTAAACCGGTTATAAGATCGTCTTCTCTGATTGCTGTTTGTGACAGTTTCCTGTTGACGGATTCAATTCGTTGACTGACGCGTTCGCTGCGATTCGTAACGTCAATTAGTTGTTCCAACAATTCACTAAATATATCACTAGCTTGCAAGCACAACGATGCCAGCTGACGAGTCAAATTACTCAATGTTGCATTGGCAACATATTCCAATTCGTTGTCCACGTCTTTGGGAACGGTTATACTGCTGACGTTGACAGGAGTAATTGCCCTTTTGGGTAAAGGCATTTTTTTGAGTTACTAAAGAAAAGTTCGAGTCATAAACATCAAATTGGAAAGATTTTTTCCACAAAAATATATTGTTAATGATTTAATAAAAATTTGGAAATAATACTGTTTGTAATTACACAGGTTTTAAAATTAAAACAACGAGTTATTTAATAGAATTATCTTAACATTATATGTTTAGATCTCATAAAAAATTGTTTGTTAAAATGTCAGATTTTATCTAATAAATAAGTATTTTAACATTTTAGTTGAATAAAAATCTAACTTAGAAAAAATAGTGTTAGAATATTAATTACTTTTATTCATAACTTATATTTTTTAAGGTCTTTAAGAAAACTATATTAAATCTCGATTATATTGAATTTTATTTTTAAATATGAGATTTAATATAATACATTGAAAGATAGAATTATTTTATTTTTCTATTGAATAAAAATCTACATATGTAAAATGTTAGAAATAGAATAATAGTCAATTAAAATCTCTCCGTAAAGTATTCGTATGTAGTGAAATAAACGACTTATTAAGAAAAATAAGAAAATAATAAAATTTAGAATATACATAAGTTAAAAACCATCAGATGAAGAAAGAACTCCATTTCTTACATTGCATTAAACATGAGAAGGTTACACTGACATTGGTTTAAAATGTTTAATTTAAAATGGCATTCAACAGTGGAAAAATACATTCACTATCAATAATATAAAAATAATGTCTTAAAATTTTAAATAATAGACAAGAACTTCAAATATAGCAAAAAAATCGATTGGTGAGTGCATAATTATAGCAAATCATATCGCTCTTTTAAAAGAAAAAAATGTAAGAGCTGGAACTCTGAAAAAACTATTAGAAACAATGGTTTTAATGAATGAATGACTAGAAAAAATAAATTACAGTGCTCCAAAAATTTATTGCCGCACTTACAAATTTAGGAATGTTGGATGTTTATAAAAAATTAACTTTTTTGAAAGTAGCAAATAATCAAGATAATGGTATATTAATACTACTGCAAATTTGTTATCAAATTTAAACAATATCCATAAGTTTATTTTTAAAAAGTATAAGTGAAAAAATAAATAAAAACAGTTAAAATTTGCAACAAAGTATTCAGAAAAGCTCATAAAAAATGGAAAATATTATATTTTCTAATGAATCATTTATTTTTAAAAATATTTATGAATATATACTATCTTTATCCCAAGTTTTAAAAAATTATTATTTCATATTATTTTGAAGATTAATTTTTAGGTTATTATTTATTTCTTTCTACTCGTCTTAAAGCTAAAAATTAATAAACAAGGTAATATGCAGATAAATGATCTTTATTTTATTGATAAAACATTAGTTTTTTCCACTCTCCCCTTTAATATTTTCAATGATCCCATTAGTCCTACATTTACCACAGCTTTCAATGAATGAGAAATGTATTTCAATTCTTTAAAATATATAGTTTTCTAATAATAAATGAGGAAAATGTAAATTATATTACATGTACAACTGTCAATTGAGATATATTTCAAAGGTGATGAACTTTGAAATCATATCTTAACAAAGATGTACATAAAGACCAAATTTTAGGTCATCATACCAAACCCCAGATTACTCTAAAAACCTTTTGATGTTCGAGTTAAATTGCAGCAACCCGATACACTCTGACTCTACCTGTGTGTATACTGAAGGGGCTTTGTCTTGAACTCGTTACACCAGAGTGATTATCAGTTCTGAATTGAAGTTTCACAATTCTGACCTCAGCAAGTACCATATAGCTATTGGCTTTATCCTATCAATCTGTGGGTCATCAAACTTTCGCCTCTACATTTATAATATATTATACATTTATTAAATATTTATATTATTATTCACACCTCATTATTATTAAGTGTATTAGTATGATTCCGGATTTTTTTATAATAAAAAATACATTTTTAAAAAGTTTTATTTAATAGCATTTAATCAAAATATTTTCCATTTAGAGATATTACATTGGATCATCTTTTAAGCAACGAAAGAATTCCACGAAAAAAATATATTCAAATTGAGGGAAGCTCTTCATAGAGACTAGGATGAGTAAGAAGGTTGACAGCCTCGTGGGTTTTATTATTTCTCAATTCCCAATCTCCAAAATCCTTCATTAATTGCTTTTCAGTCTCGGTACAGCGTTCTTTCTTGTCGCGTCTGATGGTGGTGATTCTGAGTCAGACAAGTACTGCATTATAATATACACGTATTGGATGGTTAATCTGTTTCCGCACATTTTCGTTTGGTATTAGAAAACGCAAATTAGAAAAAATTCAAGTAATTTTATAATCTAACATTTTTATTTTAAAAAATTGTTGTCAGATTATAAACAAATTGAAAAGGAGTAAAATCGATGTTAACTTGGGGACTTGAAGTTTTGCTAGGATATGAGTAAAGATTTCCTATTTAATTTTTTATGGTGTGTAGAATCGCACACTCCGATGTTGTAATACTGAGCTTTGGTAAGGAAGTATCACCGAATATTTCGAATAATATATCATAATACGAAAATAAATGAATTTATCTCAATATTTTTAATATTAAAAAAATATGTTTGGTACAATATAAACACGAACTATATGAGTCATTCACACAGAGAATGGTTGCCATTTTCAAAGCTATGGGATGTGCAACAAAATTTTAATTGCAAAATTATACTTACATTGTTAATATGTTCAAAGATAATAAATATTTTGAGATTTCTTTTGAAATTTCTTTTGAATACGATTTTTAAACAATATTGAGAAGTCAAACAGACCTAATCATTGTACTGTATGTTTTTATTGAATTATTGATATATGATCTTACAAATTATATATGATACAAATTTAATTTATTCATTGAACCACAAATTTTAACTCGCTTTTCTAAAAGCCGGAATCATACTAATACGCCTAATATTCTTAAATTTTCTCATTATTCTTATCTATAATTCATTTTTAATAGGAAAAAGAAAAAATATATTTCTGTTTTGTAATTATAATATTATATATAATTTTATAATATTATCTACATGTAAAAAAAATTGATATCAACTCGCAATAAAGACTTAATAGTGGAGAATCACAATTTCATGTACAATTCTATAAAATAGTATACTTTTTTGGACTAGTACATTAAGATTCACAAGCAATTTACTTTCCGTATCTTTGTCTTTCTCCGTCGTTTCTGTTTGGTGCTGATCCTGATGTTCAATTTTTCAAAAATTGCACAGAAACTATGTACGAATCCTAACAGTATTACAAAGTTGTTTCAATTTTCGGTTTACTTTTTAAAATTTTTTTTGAAACCTCAATGATTTTTATGGAATTTCTGTTCTTATGTTATTAAAATCTGGTTTTCTTATAAAAATAATCGATTCTCGTTTGGATAAACAAATCTTAATTATGATTCGCAAGTGTAAAAAATATTTTTATAAATAAGTATTAGAACCCACCCTTAGGAATGTAATTCATTATTTATTATTTGTTGAGCTCTCCATATAAGGAAAAACGGAGTTAGGTTCGAAACAAAAAATTTATTTTCTAAATTATGACTTAAATGAGATGAAAAAAACAAAGAAATATATATGGTGATGGAGAACAGAGAAAAGAACTTTGCAATATTAAAACTGAAAATTTAAAAGATCGTGTAGCATTGTATCTTGTGATCATGCCCCGGATTGTCCAAATCATTCTTTCTACTAATCCATTTGATTGATACTGGTAAGATGAAACGAACTCTTGATTAATTGCCAGCTTCTTCTATTTTGCTGTAACCATGAACTTTCAACATTCTAGAAATGATTTTTCCACTATAAATGTTTCCTTGAACCAATTTTTCGCCTCTTCTTTCGTTGTAGTTTTTATAAAACTAGAGTGTATAAAATACGGCTCGATGAAATATCGTGATATACAGTGGAGTATTAAAATGAAGGTCTAATTGAAGATTTAGAAATATTTAAAGATTAAGGTAACTCAAATCAACTTGACCTTTCCAAGGAACTCATTGATTTATTTAATTATACTAATATTGAATCCGATGAAAATTTTTATGGGTTCAATTAAATAAATTTCGCTATTGTTTTCTTACTTACCATTATGTGAGAGGTATGCACAGTTTTTACATTTATCGATATTGCGTAATATTTTTAATCTTTTATTTATGTTTTTTGATAAGATAATCCGCCCTATCAGTTTTCTGAAGATAAATTTTTTGTAGTATAATCCGCGAATTATCTTTGAGACTTTGTGGCATTAATTTTTAATTTTTTAAATAAATTTTATTAAAATTTATTTATTAATAAAAAAATTGTAAATATTCAGATAAAAGTTTTTTAATTTAAAACGATTTTTGGCCAAATTAAATATTTTTTGAAATATTTAAGAGTTGGCCGCTCTGTTCTTTTTAAATATTTTTTATTGAATGTTGTCTGCTTTTTAGAGCAATAAGCAATTAGACGGTACCTAGACTTCATAACCAAGTAATAGCATATTATTGATGTTGTCAATAAAGAACACCCGTGTCTAGACTTATAAAGTTCTGATAGAAAGAAATCCAACAAAAAGAATGTCGCTTTGAAAAGAAAAAATCAGCTTCAAGTATGTCACTCAGAATCAACTGAAAATCATTAAATCATCAAAAATAACGGAATAAGTGAAGACACGATCACCACCTCTGCCATGCTTGCACCCTTGTGAGTGAGCCCACACATCACTTAAAATTCGTCATTGCCTATAAATTATGGATCCTGTACAGTTCTTTAGACTTTTGAAAGTAATTTGATGCATAATTTTTTAAATATTGCGCTTTGTTTACTGAAAAACAGTTTATTTTAATTTTAATTTTGAAAATTTCAATTCATAGATGCTTTTGGAATCACTGGGTAGGGTAACAATATATCTTAAGGTGTTTTGAAATTAATCCTCAAAATATTTTTGACTCCAAGAAAGCAATTAAAACAAAAGTATCACTGTTAATTTGTTCGAACTCCATATAAAAGTCCATAATCAACTCTAAAATTTATTTATTTAAATTTCTTCTCTTTCGTAAAAATCAATAATTAAAACAATTTTAATTATTGATTTCACTAAATTATTAAGATTATATAAAATCTTCATAATTCTTTATAATCACCAAATCATTGACATCTTTGAAAAAGAGAATCATCTTCACAACTACGCAGCAAGAGTTAAGGAAAATTTAAATAAAATTAACTCAGGCTATTCATGAGTTTCTATCCCCATTCTCTTCGTAACAACTTTTACGTAACTCTATTATTTGGTCAGTATAATTGTCATTTTCAAAATTATTTGTCTTCATTGACCAAACCCCCAAAATATAAAACCTAAATACCTTACATTAACAAATAATGAAAATGTGTTGAAATATTTCCCAGGAATCTGTATTGAGAAACAATAATGACATTTTATTGGTCATTGGTTTTTTATTAACTATTTTATTTTTATTAAAGAAGTATAAAGTATTATTCGGCAAATAAAAAGGTGAGACATTGAAATAATGGACGCATTAAATTATTAGAAAAAATGTAGAACATTAACAATGTGAAAATTCTGACAATGAATAGATCACGACGAAGCTTAAAAAACAGCACAAAAGATTACGACAATAGAAATGAGATTACAGCGAACCAAGATGAGAATGGCTTTTTCTCAAAGACACAGATGAGATACATCTGATGCTGTTGTTGATTCGGCTTATGTAATTTTTTGTTTAATTTATTTTTATTATTTTTAAGAAAATAGATAATACTGAGACTTATTTGAGATCCACCACAATTCTTTCCCTTTAAATTTTTATTGGCCAAGAATGTGGAATGTGTAATTGGTAATATTAGACTAAATAATCATTTCTTAAGGTTTTTTGATGATGAAGTAAAACAAAGGTGAAAAGTTGATATTACTAATGATAATTAAAACCTGAGAATAGGTTCGAAATGATAATGGAGAATGTGAGCTCACATGGATACCGTTATTGGTAAATGTGTCAGAATAAAATTAATTAATTGAATTTTAGTTATTAATAAATTAAATGGTGTGACGATTTGTGCTGTCAAGATTATCACCATGAACTCAGCCTCACTTGAAGCCATCGAGTCACTCAGTGGAGAGGAAAGCATTGAGGGTATTCGTATTTGCTTTGAAAGTATTGAGAAACGAGTCATATAACCATTCACTAGAGATTGTTTAAATTATTGTAATGATGTCTCTCAGTACGTATTACTTCATTCGTCACGAATTGAAAATATTATGACACAGAGCTCAGGATTATTAAGTCATAGTTCTCGGTAATAGTATTATCAACATTTACCAGCGATAATTGTTTCAAAGAATAATAAGATCAGATTGATAAGAATTACTAATTGTTTCTGGGGTTTTTTGTTCGAAGTTTTAACAGCCGAAAAGTAAGTATTAACAAGAGGCCGGTCCACAACAAAGTTTGGGCTTTTTCGTTGCCTTAATTAAAGTAGGTCAGTTTGTATTTGTCTTATTTAATCGCTTTTAGCTTTATTTTTATTGAACAGTTAAAAATTTTAAAATTTGTTGTCAACTGCTGAGACTTGTCCTTTGAAGAGAGGAAAATAATAATAAAAAGCAAGAAAATATTTAATAGTGATAGTAATGATAAAAAACAAGTTGGTTTTCATTTTGCTCTGAATAGGACTTAAGAGTTGCCGACTTGTCAAAGTCAAAGTCGGACTAATGCATTGTGATGTGGTTGTTGTGGAGATCAATAATTCTCATCTCTGTCTGAGCGGTAGGAGAGGAAAATATTCTGGTTTGTACGAATCAGCTCTCGGTTTTGAGAGCTGAGGGTCTGAATGGTCAATTTTGACTTCAATTTTAGCTCTCAGAACTGGAGACGACATAGTGAACAGAATTGTGAACTATATGTTGACTGGACTAAAGCGTTAACTACATAGTGATAAACAATTTTCAATTGTTTGATGTAAGATGTATATGAGCTCCGCATTTTCAGGAAATGTGTTCAGATTTCTGTCGAGCTTTGAGGATTGACCCGGGCAATCATCCTAAGACCCAGACTGAATTAAACTTAAGGTAACATAATATTTTCCGATTCTGTTGTTATTTAACTTCATTTTTAAGTAATTATTTATACTTTATTGACATTGTTATTTTCCTAGGTGGGTTGAGTGACATTTAAACATCTGTGCTGGACATTATGATATGTGACTACAGGAAGTTATCACAATAGAGGTTTTGTCATACATTCGAAGATATTTTGTGACATAACTTGAGACTGATTTGATCACGGATTTTATGATTTTTATCGATTTGGTAAGATTTTAGGCTGTCAAATTTCTATTGAGTTGCGAGCTCAACTATTAGTTTTGAAGCCAGATAATAACTTCATTGATTAATATTAAAATTAACAAAACCAATAGTAATTAACGTAACGGTTGTGATCCAATACAAGTTTCTATTTCTATCGAGAAGACTCATAAGGTAAAGTTGAATATTCAAAAGGCTACCGTTAGTAAATATAAACCTCAACAATCCCAATCCTCTAAAATACTCATAAATTTATTTATATATTCCTCCATTAAGTGATTTAAGTACTTATTTCATTGAACTTCATAATATCAAAGCTATCAAAAAACTTATCGTTGATTGGTGTATTTAGAATATCCATCAGAACCATATGAAATTGTTATTCCTTGCAAATTGGCACCAATAAATCAAATGTATTTTATAAAAACTTAATGCTAACTCAATTTGATAAAATCAATATATTGTTCCAAGATAGTTCAATAGATTTCTTTCTGGATAAGGGAAAGATTTTGAAAAAAGTTCACAAAAAACTGAATTAAAAATTTCATGTATGAAGACAACAACTTCAAAATATGAAAAATTGACTATGATGTTAACACGTTAGCTGTCAGGACGAGCGACGTTCGTCGACGAAAACTTAATAACGGTAGCAAGTGATGCTGCAGCCAAAGTGTTAAGTAAAGGCTTTGTTTTTTTTCGTAAAAGTAAAAATATGGGATTAGAAATTGAATCAGAAAGGGGATCGGAAATTTTATCTCATTGATACACCATGTTCGAGTTAGCCATTGAGGCTGAGAGACGAATTAATTTAATAATTAAAGGTAATTAAAGAAGATTTAAACCAATCAAAAAACAAAACCACTGAGATTTAAAAGCTTTAAAAGGTCAGTGAATTATTAAAAAAAAGATTGAAAAATAAATTTCATTTGTGTGATTCTCTATTGAACGGTGACAAAGTCGAAACATTTTACAGAGGATACTTATTACAGGAAACGAGTTTTATACTGTAGTATTAAAAATCTATGCTGAGAGATATCAACTAGGCTGATATCTCATATCTAGGCTGATACCACCTGAACTTTCTAACAGAAAGAAAACTGATAGACCCTACTACTAGGCTCGAATCTCGGATGAATTGGTCTCAGATATCATTAAATACAGTCACCTTGATCTTCAATTGGATCTGTGCAAGTTTCATTGAGACTATTAAGGTACAATGTGCAACTCAAACTTCCCAGCGTATAAATCTCTCCTCTTTATTTAATCAATCATCTTTCCAGATTGAGAATCTTTTAAAGATTTCAATTTTCAGAAAATTAACTAACTTATTTCCACACCACTCCTTTCCATTCTTTCAAAATATATAAATAGCCAAGAATTGCCCCTGGAAAAGCAAGCTAAAATCCACAGGACAAAACGTAGAAAATGACAGAGAATTTTTCAACACGTCCCTCTCTGAACATTTCAAAGCATAACATCCTTTCTCACTAAGCCTTTTTCACTTATCAAAATGGCAATACACAAGTTATGATGGACAGCAATTATTTTCTCTGCAAATTATTATTTTATTGATTTTTCACTTGGTCACCTTATTATCAATATAATATTAATTTTTCCGATTAATTTAAATTAATAAATAAAATTCAATCACAAAATAAATATTCAAATCTTTGTGGTCCCACGTCTCCAAAACCGAAAATGTCTCGTCCTGTTTCCCTTTTACTTTTTTAATATAATCATAATTACTTAAAATAAAATTTTTTTATTTTAAATTAATAAAATGTTTAACTAAATAATTTTTAAAAAAATTTTATTTAATAATTTTAATATTAATTAATTATTATTATTATTAAATATTATTAATAATATTAATTAATTAATATTTTTAACTAAATAATTTTTTAAAAATATTTATTTAATAATTTTAATATTAATTAATTTTTTTATTAAAAAATATTTTAATATTAATTAATTAATTAGAAATGTTTTTATTATTTATTTTATTTTTTACTAATATAAAAATTTTTGAAAATTTATTTAATAAATAATTATTATGACGAAATAAAAATCACAACCAAAAATATATGTGGGTTTCATCAAGCAAACATCAACAAAACAGTATATAAAAAGGCCAATCATTCTACCCATACTCCAAAGCTTCGTTAGCGTAACCGTCATTTTCTCTGCTTTGGCGCAATTTCTCTTTTCGATATATTTCCAGATCCTTTCTCTTCTTTGTTTCTCTCATCCTGTTCAAAATGATAATAATTGTTCCAACAATCATCAGGATACAACTGACGATCAAAAGAATCAATCCGATTATCCTTTTAACGATCTGATCATTGTCAACGCCGCTACCGAAAAGCATACCTCCGATAAGCATGAAAATCATTCCTGCTCCGAATAGTCCAAATAGAACCGGGTCTCCATTACAGAACATCATTTTGCTCTCAAAATCTAATAGAACCTCTATCAACTGTACACAATCAATAACTGTCTTGTTGTCATCAATGACCTCTGGTAGAATATACAGAATTTTCTGTCTCAGATGCATGCTTTTCACACATACAAAACTCTAATGATAAACAAAACATTTATCACTGCTCTTATTTGATAAATTATCTGTACTTGAAAAGCTTATAACGAAATTGTTTAATTATAAGTGTTTATTATTACCATTTTTAATATCCAATGATAACATAATAATAATAATAATAATAATAATAATAATAATAATAATAATAATAATAATAAATATTAATAAAAAGAAATATCAATAAAAATAAATATTAATAAAAATAAATATTAATAATAATTATAATAATAATAATAATAAATATTATTTTTATT
>JBBMKC010224282.1:0-11999 GCA_037834085.1 Bipalium vagum
TTATTATTATTATTATTATTATTATTATTATTATTATTATTATTATTATTATTATTATTATTATTATTATATGTATAAATAAAGTTTTAAAAAGGTTTTATAATATTATAATTACATTTATAAAAAAAATACTTCTTATTTAAAATGTGATATTTCTTAAGATTTTCGGATTTTTTGTTATTAATAATTACATATTAAAAAATATTTTTAATAAAAAGTATATTTCCAATTAATTGTTATTTATTTAACAGAAACTTGTGGTAAATATTGAAGAAGAAAACCAAGTCAAGAATCAAATAGAATGTCTTACTCTTCAACTATCAGAAATGCGACAAGCTTTAATGAAATCCCTGAAAGAAAACTTAGATAAAGCTGATTATATACAACAATTATAGGAAAAGAAAATTTCATTACATTTATAAAATTGACAAAAATTATTAGAAATAAAATTTATTTTAAATATTAATCTTAATGTTAAAAGTTTGACTCCAGAGACATTGGATTTTATTTCTTTAAATCTTGTTTGAATTTTTTTTATTTAATAAATCTTTATTTTTTACATATTTCATTTTGTTTTAATTAAGTATGTATTAGTTACATATAAATGAAAATATTTAAATAAGTTAGTTAATTTTTTTAATTATGGTTAAATAGTTATATGATAATTAGTGCTCAACAAGGGATTAAAGCAGAAAATGTCAAACAGACCAAAAGGTTAATTGATAGATAAGGATCAAAATTATTTTCTTACTTTAGATGATCCTTTTCATCAACATCAGTTGTGTGGTATTCACATATTCTTAGATGCCAAGCATGTGTTTCCGATGTTTGTAGTCGTCGGAATTGTCTTCATATGCATGGGCATTTGGTTGAGAGTGGAACAGAATTCCGTATTTTTATTTATTCTTTTTTTGTTTTGATGCACAATGCTTGAATTATTAGATAGAAGAAATTTCCATTGATTATACTCATTGTCAGTCTTTGAAAAACCATAGTAGAACATGTTCTGAAGAATTGCAGAATACGACAATGGTAGCCAATTACGATTCTTGTTATTGTGTGAAGAACTTCACAATATCCGCAAATTTTAAGGTAAAATCAATAAAGTTTTAAAAAATGAAATTAGTTTATAGATTTTGATAATTCTCTAAGTTATTTTATTAATAAATCGATTTTTGAATATCATTCAGAAAGAATTTTTTGGTTAATTTTTTATGAAATTATATTTTTTGAAAGTTGAACATTAATATAATAATGAAGTCATAAACAATGTATATAATTAATTAATAATTTATAATTTTCGTTGACTTATGGTGGGTTTTGATCAGGGTTATAAAAATTTAAACAGTGAAAAAATGTCACCTGTCACTTTTATGAATATATTATTTGTTTTGATTTTACTATCACAAGTTCGATTCTGGAGAGAAAAGTATATTTATAAGATATCTGTGTACAATCCATTGGGTCGACACATGCAATGTGGTTCTTCAAGGAAAGATCTAAAAAACAAATAAATTACAATATATAAAAATATATATATTAATTAAATACATAGGCACCATTGTTTTACATTATTTCACTCAATTTACAAAGTAATTGTTTTAAAAATTAATTGGCTTGGAATCGAATAATTTTTGGATGACAACATTTACAGCTTATAAAAATGAAGTTTTTCCCAACTAAAAAGTGATAGGTATCCCGGAGGATGAAGTAGTTTTAAGGACCAATGTAAGGAAAAGAATTAAAGTACCCAGACAAGGTCGGTGATTTTCTGGGTTGTCTACTTCGTGGTGTACAAAAATATATATAATCATGGTAAATAATCCTATTTCTGTTTGCCAACGCTGATCAGCTTTTTTCAATTTTATCTCTTAATGCCAATCACAATGTCGTTGGTGATCTTCATTCGGCATTTTGTCTGTCTTTTGTCGGAAATATTTAACACGTATTTAAATTAATATTTTAAAGGTATTTTCATAGTAGAGAGCAAATTATAGTTGAGTCATGTTATATTTTTTTAAAATTTTTTGAATTCATTGACTTTTACTTTAATTTAAACCAAAATTAAATAATATATAACGTGGCCCAATTAATGTGCTTCCTACTGCGTCACTCAAAAATGTTATCATGTTATATTTTCCATTATTTCACATGAAATTAAAACTAAAAAAATCTCATACTATGAAAATAATTCCTATTAAATATACTAATACGTTCATATGTGTTAACTGCCTATAATTTAGTTAAAACTCTTTAATATAGCTTGTTCCAAAACCAAAGAAAAAAGTTGTTTTGCCAATCAATTTTTTAGCAAACTATATTTTATTTAAATTTTTTAAAAATATATTAAATTGATTAAATTAGACTTAAAAATTGACATCTATCGATTTTATTATGCAAATTCAAATTCTTCTTCAACTGCAATTAGGTAAATCAAGAGGGAAAGAAATATAATCAAAAACATATGCATTTTTTCGACAGTAACCAAACTTATTCTGAAATTTGAGACAATTGGCAGTGTATTCAATGTACCGCTTGGGAAGCTTTCTTTGGTGGACGTAAAACCGTTTTTGAAAATGCATTGAATGGTACTGATCGTAAAAAGTCCTTTCCAAGATTAATCCTGAAAACTAATATTCCACCAACCTCGATTCAAAGAGTTTTGAAAGATGAGAAGTTAAAGCCTTATTAAATACATCTTTTTCATGAGCTAAAGCCAGTAGATTATAAGGAGCGAGTTAAATTTGATCGATGGATTTTGCGGTATCAGGATATTCTGTCTACCATTTTCTGTACCAATGAAGTATACCTCCACATGGATGGTGAAATTAGCAAATAACACTGACGAATTTGGGCTTCTAACCAAAATAGATGAGAACCAAAAAATGTAGCAAGCCAACTTCTATAACGGAAAAATTACTTCTTCCGGAAAATATTTGAGTCTCGATAGGATTCAATTCCAAATTCGATATGGAACCATTTTTCTTTCATGAAACAATAAATAAGAATAATTAATTACCTTGACATGTTGAAAAATGTAGTTCGGTCTGAACTAATAAAAAGAAAATTAATGAAATCAACATACTTCATACAGCATGGAGCATCCCCACATTATAACAATGATGTCCAAAAATTTTATTAAATACGAAAGACAACGAATAATTGCAAAACTCTAATAGGGTGTTACGTAAATCTACTCTCTGTTGATTAAAGGTCAAAAACTTTTACTCTGATAACCACAAACAAATTTAATCTTCAAAATAAAATCCGTTGTTTTATTGTTATTTCCCATCGTTTAGCTGAATTTTCGATACCTGTCTGGTGTCATTCTGGCGTCTTTTAAGAATTCTAAAATAGTAAAAAAAATTGTCAGATAATAAAACAATGTCACCACTGACTACAATAATGATCCATATAAATGTAACATTGTCTACATTTATTTCCTAAAAATTAAATTTTTGATAATTTCGTCACGAACTCTAACTATCCCCCATTATTGTAATATTTGAAAATATTTTACTTGAGAGAATTATTTTGTTTTAATATTAACATCTTTTGTGGTATTGCAGAGAATTAATTGATCTGCACTTAACACCTTTTGTTAACGAATAAGTTTATATGAAGTATGTGGAACACTTAACAAGTTTTTATGACAATTGTTTTAAATTATTTGATTTAATTACGATTGGTTAATGAAAAATAATATGAAAATTGTGATTTAACAATGTTTAAGAATTATTCTCACTTAACGATTAAAACAAAATACTTATTATTTTAATAATAATATATAATGATTTGGTAAAAAGTTAGACAACAAGAAATCTTTAAGATCTTCACACTTAATCAAAAGTTTTTTTATAATGTAATAATTATTAACTGTTTATACTACAGACAAATAATTATAAAATTAATATAATCAATTATTTTTTGCTATGTTTGCCAATCGAAAACATCGTTATGTTATGTCCGTGTTTTTATGTGAAGAATTACATATACTTAATTTATTTTCAGTGATGCATGCATTTTTTATAATTGTTTTATAGGGAAACACGAAATTCTACTATAAACTATCAAATTTCTATCAGAATTACAGATTGTATGTTACGTCTAAAGATGATATGCAGTTACATGGAAGTTCTCCTCCTTTTAAAACTAGCTGTGACCCATATCGAATAAACTCCCTGAAAGAAAACTATGCTCCGTGTGGAGCTATTCCCAACAGTATATTTAATGGTTAGATATGATAATTGTGGCTTATTATTTTATCATTTTTAATTTAATTAATGTGTATAAATAATTAATTAGACAATTGTAATTCAGGAACAAAATTAATCGATTATTCAACTGTAAATTGCAACATTGACAGATGGTTTAATGTAAATTAATTATTAAATAATTAAAATAATTATTAATATTAATATATAATAAATTAATATATATTAGTATTAGTCCTATTAACATTAATATGTTTAAACTCCATATGTCTTCTCTTGTTTACTTATTTTGTCAGCACAAATCTGAATATTTAAACAATTTTAATTATCCCAACACGGAAATTCTAGATTACTATAGATGTATAAAATTATTAAATATGTTAATATAATAAATAATATATTTATATAAAAAATAAATTATTTTTTATAATTTTTTTTTAATTATAAATTTTAACTTTATAAATAAACCCATTACATTATAATTTTAACTGTGATTTGAAAATTAAAAATTCCCATAGCCTAATTACAATCCTGATAGGTAATGTAAACAAGGTTTTCTATTTCTAAAGCTAAATACCTGTGCGACATAATAAATTAATTAATATTATTGTTTTAATAACACAGGCCTACAAAATAATTTTTTAAATATATCCTAAATGATTTTATGTAATTTTGACTGAACAAAGTTCGCTGATTTCGAAAATGTTAACGAAAAAGTTCTATGACATCAGGTTTTTCAAAAACTTAATTTTTAAAAATAATATTTTCAATACATGCGATCACATAATTTTAACTAAACTTTAAAAAACGTTAACAAAAGAAATAAATTATTATATTATGTTATTTACCACAATACAGAGTTCATCAGATTTGAGTTTTTTATGGATATTAGTTTCCATATCTCTTTTTAAACACCAGCATGGCTACGTCTCACTTCCCTTGGTATCTATTTTCTATATTCATAATGTCTTGGTGAATCCTTTCGCCTTGTTCTTCACTATAATCACCAATATTGTTCGGGAAATATTCCAAATGACTATGCAAAAATTGCAATTTAAGACTCATATTACAGTTCTAATTTTTAAATTCCCGCAACAATATTCTCATTAATTCTTTATAATTGGTAGCTTTCCGGTTACCTAAATAATTTTTAGAAACATTTTTGAAAGCTATCCAAGTATTCTTTTCTGAATTTGACATCATTGTAATAAAATTTGAATCATTCATAAGATTCCTTATGTTTCTTCATGTGAAGATACCAGCTTTCTTTTATCAAATAGAAAGGTTTTGTAAAGCTTCACAAATATATATGAAGCAAGAAGAGATTTTATCTAAAGTTTTTATAATTATAATCGAAATATAAATAGGAAAATTCGATTTGTAATAATATATAATAGACCATATATTTCTTCAAGTTGCTCTCTCACAGATTAAAATATTATTTTGGTGCATAAGTTCTGGAGCGCTTACAAAAAATTAAATTTACAACAAAAATTTATTAAACAAAACAAAAATAGTGGAATCTAATTTTCAAACTAAGGTACACCATTCCTTACAATGTTCTCCCACTGATCTGCAAGTATCCAAATCTGATTGAAATACCATTCATTGGGCGTTGATTGGAAGACATCATAACATGCTTCTTTAACCTTATCCATTGACTTAATTCGCATTCCTCGCAGGTGTGTTACATTGAGCAAAAAAATCCATAGCCAGATGGTGCGACATCGGGACTATAAGGTGGACGCAGAAGAACTTCAATCCCATGGAATTCTGTGAACTTGTTCAGCGTTTGTGTATCTCTTAAAATTGAGAACATTTTATATAAGATAACCTCAAAAATCTTTACACAAAACACATGATTGCAAGGTCTAAAAATCGACTCAATTTTTTAATAGCTTTGACTGCAATACTGAACATTTTTTCTAAAGATTGTAATCATCAATCGGTAACAAGATAAAGACTTTTTTATATCATTAGAATTCACTGAGCAGATACAACCATATTGATTTCCAAGATGTTCTTCATGTCAAATAGTCTTATTCAATCTTCGTTTCATTTCTCTACATATTATTTGATACTCCCATATATATATTTCTAACTCACAACTGATTCGCCGGATACTGAATGGCTTTATACTTCAAACAGTAATCAAAACCCAAAATTTTCTTGGCAACCTACTCTTTCCCATTGTTGCTTGTATTGTCTTTTTGCTCTTCTTTTAATTTTAATTTTCTTAGCAACTTACACCTATCGTCTTTAAAACATGCTTTACTTCCTGAAGCGTATCTATGCCTAATAGTCTGGGTAACACGAATAAAAATGATGTTTAATTGCAGAAAACTGTTTACAATATTTGATAAGTCTTTAATATAAACAATTTTATAAATTCAAGAGAAATTCATCCACAAAAAATCCGTGGGACAGTCATTAAAAAAATATTTTCACACGTATTCTTCGGAAATAATGATTTTTTAAAATTGTGTTTCAATCCATTTATTTTTTCTTTCATTTTCCTGTGGTTTTCCTGTCGTAAACCCCTTTATGTTGGCTTGGTAAGAAAATGTTACGTTTTTTAAATTCAATCTTTTGACAATAGAATTTTTGAAAACATTTTTGTTTGAAAGCATTACTTTATATACCATTTAAAAACACAGGAATAGTTTTACATTTCCATGGGTATCCCTTTACTATTGTCTAGAAGTCTATAAAATGCATCGAAAGTTGCAATCTTTGTTTCCAGCTTTAGTTTGTAGAAAAAATAGTTCTTCGTAACAATGCCTCCCCAGACGTTTCAAAACAATACCTAAGGAAGCTGAATGATTTGAGATATTTAAGTCTGCCTCATCTAGCATATTCACCGGATCTGTCGTCTACTGACTATCATTTTTTATCTTCTTTATCATTTCCTGCAAGAGAAAATCTTCCACAACAGCAGCGCTGTTCAGAATACCTTCCGGGTGTTTATCGATTCCAGAAGATCGAAATCCTACAACATTGGAATATAAAAATTTATTTCGCGTTGGCAGAAATGTGTTGCTTGTTCATATTTTCAATGAAACACTTTCTTGTCGTCTGAGATTTTAATAATTCATTTGTCGGTTAAAACCAAAGCATTTCCTTATCTACCTGATACGTATATTCATTCATCTTTTTTCATGAACTAGAAAGATAAGAACAAATTCTAACTTATTAATAACTTAATTCGTCCTCCAAGATTTTATATTTTCAAAAAAATTAATATTTATTGTGTGCAGGTTAATTATTCCAATTAATATTATCCGTTCTTAACATCAATAGCAAAAGACGTGGAGAATCAGAAATGTTTTCTCTTTAAAACTTTTCGTTGGAAAATAGATATCCCATGAGCTGACTGGAAAATATATGATGAATCGTTTAGAATCATACTTAGGGCACCTGAAGAAGAACAAAATAGATCTTTTCCTTGACAGAATAGTAACGTGGTGAAAAATTGATCTCCTACGACAATCAAAAGAGATCGAACAAATGGTTTCACAAAAGTGAATCTCCTAAATCTATTCCAAATCCATTTATCCATAAAAATATGCTCTTCATATCAGTTCAGTAGGGTGTTCGCGGTGTTATTGATTTTTCTACTTGCCAACTGGTGAAACAGTGAGTTTTGATACTTACTGCGATTAACTGGATAAAATGCATGCAAAGGCTAAGTATCAGTGGCCTGTATTGTGTAACCGACAGATACCTATTCAGTTGCAAGATAACGCCAGATATCATGTGTCAGTAAAAACTTGTTCGGAAACTTTCGGATATGAACTTCGATTTTTTTGGCTCCAACCATTTTTGCCCGACTTAGTTCCCAATGATTTCAACATATTGAAGCATCTGTGTAGCTCAATTTCTAAAGCGAAATTTTTACTAATCAGGAAGATCTGAGAGATGCGGTCCGATAATTCTTTGATTCCAAAACCCAGGATTTCTTTAAATCTAGAATATACGTACTGATAAAGCGCTGGTAGACGTGAGCTGATGCTGATGGAGCTTGTTTGGTTTTTAAAAAAATTGTAGTCTTTTTCTCGCTTTTTTTTGACAGCTAAAAATTATATAAAAAACGACATTTAATACACGCCAACCTAATATCATCGGTGCATCATCTATTTTCATTACTCGGTTATTCTTTGGCTTTTGCACCTATTAACGAGTTGAAATTGTTATGTACAAGGTGCAATAAAAGTTTGGTAACTTTTGAAATGAATTTTATTTGACGATATTTATAATTTTAAAATTCTCTTATCATAGATTTATCTAAGTTTTTTCAATTTTTCAGACACCTTTAGCCTTTATTATATTGCTTCAAATGCCACTATCATTGTGCCTTGGACGAATGTAAATATTTCATGGCCCACAGACAGAGAGGAATTATTTGGAATACCAAAATCTTTTGCCAATACATCAAAGCCCATAAATTGGAAGTTTACAGCTTCACAACGCAGTCCTACCGCTTATAAAGGCGATGAAGAGCTAATTGTTTGGATGCGATTGGCTGCTTTTCCAACATTCCGCAAACTTCACCGCATCCTTATCCTGAAAGATATGTTTAGTGACGGTCTTATTAATGGAACTTACTCTTTGTACATAAATTATTGTAAGACTAATTTATTTTCCTTTAAAATGAAGACTATTTTGACAGCTTTTCCGGTCTCTCCATTTAATGGAAGTAAAGCATTTTTCATTAGTACTGATCACTGGCTCGACAGCAAGGATCCAGCAATATTTATTATATTTCTTTTATCAGGAGTCCTCTATATCCTTGGTTCCTTAATTCTCTTTGTGATATATCAGGTTTGGGTTTTGTTGTTTTTCTTCATAATAAAATATACAAATATTTTTCACTCATTATAATTATAATCGATTTTTATACTTTCCTTTATGAATCGTTATAATTAAGGAAAAATAATGAGTATTATAAATTGTAGTTTCTATGGAAATGTCTGTCTTGCTATAATTTCTCTAAATAAACTCTTGTCTATTAAATTGAACAAGTGAAATTTGTAAAATAAACGAAAAATATTGAAATATTAACAACAAAATATTTCTTGAAGAGTCTGTCAATTTCTGAAAAATCAACAATGATCTGGCAACCAGTCGACGCTTACATTTGTTTAATTAGAGCTAAGTCCCCTATCTACGCTCGAATAGCATCCTAGTTTACATATCATTTGTCTGAGACTCTGAGGTTTAGTTATCTTTTGATTGTATATCTTCACTATTACTACTTTTGAAAACTATTTATTTATCTTTTCATTATTTATTTATTTTTATCCGCTCTATTAGATTTATTATTAGGGTAGTTTAAGTAGTTCAAATTAATTTTTTAGTTGGTAAACAATTTGAATATATCGATTTATATATCAATTTGAAACTTAATAAATTTTCTACAATTAGGGTAATTAATTTACGTTATATAAATGTAATACCATCTTTTATTTTAGCTGAAATAAAAATGGAAAAAATCGAATTTCGCACTCTGCTTCGACATTATTGAATAAATAAATAAGTATATACAAATAAATTTAATTTATTATTTATTATATAATTTATTGGTTAAATCTAATTTATGAATCGAATTGAGTTTTTTGGGTCAAATCCTCTTCCACAAATTCTTCTATAAACCGCTATTTCAGTTTTATTGTGTCATTTGATCTTTTCAAGAGTGCTTAGCACAAAATGGATCTCAGATAGCAATTGAGTCTAATCTGAGGTATTGGGCCGTTCAAAAAGTTTTGCCTGTTAAAGAATAAATAAAAAAAATAATTTTTTAAAATATAATAAAAGTACAATATTTAGTTACATATTTACACATTTATAATAAATCTACCCTTTTATTAACACATGTCTCTGTCGCCTGTCTTTCCATGCTGTGAAAGATCTATTGTAAAACTGTCTATTTTGGTTTTTGCGTCATCGTTTTGTAGCATTTTTTAGTGTTTCCTCTGAATCAAATGTCTGTCTACGCAGGTATCTCTTTCCATGACTGAATAAATAAAAATTTGATGGTGCTACATCTTGACTATAAACTGATTGTGGCAATAAATTCAAATAAAATCTGTTAATCTTCTCTGATGTCATTTGAGCAGAATGAGGTCGTGTGTTGTCATGATATATATTAATTGAGTGATTGCTTAAATGTTTTCTTTTATCTTTCATTGGTCTTTTAATTTCTGTTAACGTCTGAAAATACTTTTCTTTGTTAATTGTTTGATTCAATTAAGATTAATCCCAGAAAAATATACGATCTGTTTCTTTGTTCTCATAATCTTTGATTTATTTTTTTGTGTGCATTTTGGTAACATTATTCCTTGTTTTCTTGATTTTTTTCTTGGTCATAATGGTAAATCCATGTTTCCTCACCAGTGATGGTACCTTTAAAGAAATCTTCTTGTGATCCATATTTACGCAGGAGGTCAGCACAAGTCTCCATTTTAGGTTTCTTCTTTTAATAGCAATTTTGGAACCCAGTGAATGCCAATTTTTTGAAGCCCAGTTCATCAATATTTGAATGAATACTTTCAACAGATATTCCAATCGCTTCAGACAATTCGATCGCCTTTTTACACGTCGGTTATCAAGAATTAATTGAATTTCAAGTTCAGAATATGAATTGCTTATATTGATGAGTGGACTTTCGCTTCCAGGATTTTCTATAATAATGAAATTTACGTTTTTTAATTGATTTATCCAACTTCCAAAGTTGCTTCATTTTTGTACATATGGTATAGTTGTTGATGAATTTTCACAATGTGTTAAACAAAGATTTAAACAAAAACTGTATCACGCACCGTTGTTTAACTTACGCGTTTTTTTCAGAGGCCATAATTATTATAGTAATATATTTAAACAAAAATAGCAGTAATTTTCTGAAATAATAATTCTGGATATTTTAAATAGGTTTTTATTTATAAACATCAATATTTTAGCGTATTTGCAAACGGGTAAACTCTTTTGAACGTCCTAATACTTTAACAATATATAGTTGGAGTTATTAGATCTGTTAGTTTTCTTTCGTTGGCATAATTTATTTGGTGATATGGGATCCAAAAAGAAGCTCTGATACCATATTTTTGAAGGATCCTTTTATTGTTTAACATTGAAATTATCTTTCCAGGAGAACAATCTATCCACGAATCTTTTTAACTTTGAATCTGATAGTTTGATTGTTAAGGTGATGAGCTTTTGCTTCTTGCATAAGACGGTTTTTTGTATGTCTAACTATTTATTTGGAAACACAAATATTATCAAATTAATTAATTTGGTCCAATTCGTATGTTTAACTATAATATCAACGTTACCGATCTTTTGCTTTAATCTCATTTTTTTTAATTAATTTATATGAATGAAAACCTCCAAATTTTGTTTTAATTTTTCAAAACTTTGAACTTGCACCTTAACATAAAATAGTTGGACGACTGTTATTTTAAATTAAAACCAGACACGGTTACCAAAATATTAGATCGTTCTTAGAAGTCTACTTAGATTTTAGGCCATTGGCGCCTTCTAAGAATATCGAAAACATATTTTTTAGGTATTTTGCATAAATAAAAATATGTATTTATTGTTCCTTGACAATTTTTGAAACAATGAAGGCAACTAATGGTAATTTCGATAAGTATTATATTTCAGAATATAATAAAGATAGAAATGATAAAACTTTTCCTTTCATTATTTTATTTTATTATTATTATTATTATTATTGTTATTATTATTATTGTTATTATTATTATTATTATTATTATTATTATTATTATT
>JBBMKC010224293.1:0-11999 GCA_037834085.1 Bipalium vagum
CTATTAAAGTATAATGCATAAATACAAATTTTAGAAAGATAAAAGTCGTGCACTTTTTTATGCATCACCCGTTATTTTAACAAATTAGATTAAATTAAATTCTAACTTAAGTAAAATATTAGACTGTTGATAAAATATGTTCTAAGAACATGTCCTATCATTAAATAAAAAAATTAAATTAAACATTAAATTGCTTGAAAATTAATCAAGACTTCTTAATTTTATAAGGGGCGGCAATTAATTTGTGTTGCACTGTATTTGAATTTTAATGAATTATACATTTTGAACAGCGTCTTGATTTATTAATGAAAATTAATTTAGAATCAATGTCAGCGGCTAACATAAACAACTTAGTTTATTTTATTGAAATTATTAATTTAAAAATATCTCATTATTTTTATATATACAACTATTAATTAGCCGTTCTTTTCAACTTTATTTTAAACAATTAATTTTATCATTTTTAAAATTTTTTTAAATTAAGAATAATAAAAAAGTGTGAAAATATAAATAAATAAATGTAAACAATGCCATTTTGTAATATTCAATATTAAATTAAAATATCACTGTAATTATTTTATAACAATAATTAAATTTTAATTCATAATAAAATTTCCTGAATAATGAATGGAAGAGGACTTCTGTTATAATATTTGAGAAAAGTCTGGGCCATCAGAATAACTGTATGAAGGGGCTGGGATTATTTTCCCAGAAGGAATTATCCCACTGAGTTAAAATGCCCATATATTAAAATACCAATTACATTAAATTCGTTTCCTTTTCAAATCCGGTCGAACAAATAACTTAATTTGGTTTAAGACATCATTTAATGTAATAAATTAATTTTAATTAATATCCCTTTTTTACAATTTAAATAAAAAAATAAATAAAAATATTTATGTACATATTTAAATATTAATAAAATAAAATAATATTGACAAAAGATTAATTTCATTAATAATTAATCTTGGATAATTATTTTTCATTATCATTTTAATTATTGATTTTATTCATAATATTTAAACAAAGCAATAATAATAATTTTAAAAAATTTTATTTATTAATTAAAAAAAAATTTTCCATTAAATTTCGCAAAATGTTCATTATTATATGGATAGTTTCAAAAATTGAAAATAAATACCACGATATCTAAACACTCGAATTTGTAAATGTAAATAAATAAAATAAAATTTTACATTCTCATATATTACAAGATATTGGAGAAAATTTCCCCTATCAATGCCAAACTTCAACCACCAAATTAATGAATTCATCGTGATTTTATTTCATTTCACTTAATTTACGAAAATCTGGGATTTTATTCCTACAATTAAAAAATATTTAGCAAAACGTCTTAATTATTATATTTCTCCGATTTTAGTGATTTTCCGAAAATATTTTATTATTTGAATTGTGTTAATTCTTCATTAAATATTTGATTTTGGTTTTTAACTATGAAATTATTACTATTACTATTTTTATTAACTTTTAATATTTTTTTTTGCTTTTCTTACCATTTTATTTATAACATAATTCTATATTTATATATAAATATATATATATATATATTTATATACATATTAATAATATTATCTACATCATTATTGGACAAAAGTAAAAAAAATCTTTTTTAATTCTAAAAACTTTAAAAATATCATTTATTAATATTAAAAAAAATGTTTTTAAAAAATATTAATTAAAGATAATATTAATCATCTGTTGATTTCTGTGAATTAATTTCTGGTTTTAGTATAATATTATTATTATCTATAATTATTAAATAAATGAAATAATAATTTTATTAATTCGTCAATAATTTAATTTATATCATAAATTATTTTTGTCTTTATAGTTGAAAATCTTTTTTATAAGCAGTTCGGTTAAAAGTCAATAAATTCAAAGTGAGTTGTTAAGGTCATTTTATAGAGATATTTCGAAAGATGATAACAGAATTCTTATATGGAACGTCCTAAGGAAAAAATAAAGGCAAGGTACGGTCAAAAATTGTAATAAAGTCAAATTTTCAATTTTAAGCTTTAACATTTCTTGTAAACCTTTAAATGAATCATTTTAAATAATTTTAAATGGCTGTTTTAAGCATTTCTTATTTAAGTAATAATATCACGATAAGTCATACTATTATTTATGAATTTATTCCCTTTAGCATAATATTTAGCATTTTCAGTACTGTTTATTGGAATTAAAAATGCCGACAATTTCAAAGACGAACGTCTATAAATCGCTGTTTTAAAATAGGAAATGGTAAATTTTTAAAATGAACATAAATGAAACTCAAATGATTATACTGTCAATAAATGTTTATATTTCATATAAATGTGGAATGAAAATGTTCGGTGGAATCAACCATTAAAGATTATGGAATTTTCAAATCAGCTGTTCTGCAATTTTTATCAATATATGTATGTACAAATAGTCGAAAGCCGATCTGCTGCAACATTGCTGCCTATTATTCACGAAAGAATCAAACATGAGTCTAACACCATAAGCGATGAATAGAGGAATCAATGAAGTTTAGTAAAGATCAGATGAATTCACCAGAAAGTTAACCATAGATTAAACTTCATAAATCCGGAAAATAATGCAAACATGTAAAGATTTGAAGGCTGTTTGGGAACTTGAAGAATAAGTTAAAATCTAAGAAAGGCATTATGGATGTAACGCAGAGAAATTCTTTACATCTAACATGTTGTGACATTATAAATAAATATTTATTGATTATTTATTGCTTTATTTTACTTTTTATTGATTTACTTTTTTATGATTAAATTTGACACAACTTTTTTTTAGTAAAAAGATGTTTTCAATAAGGGTAAAAAAAGATGATATAACATTTAGTAACAATTATAATATTTTTCTTTCACATATTTGTTTTAATAAATCGCTGGAAACCAATTTTCAGCAAATGAATTATAAATTATTCTCTGAATTAATATAACTGATTTCATATTTTATTGATCATTAAAACTATTCGTTGTAGTAAATTACATATGTTTATTAAATAAAACACCGTTTTTTATTATTTATTCTGAAAAGTTGTAAGGCGAAAAGAATAAAAATTAATTAAAATAGCTGAATATATTTACTTTTTACTAATAAAAAAATGAAAATAAATTAATTTAACACAAAAATTGATAAAAGATGGTGAAATAATATATAAAAAATCAATTGCTCAAATTTAAAGAGGATGATAAAAATCTTTATATTAATTTTCAATTTCTAAAATTTTTTCTATACATTCTAATGTATATAATATATATTATTTAATATCCATTTAATTTTTATTATAATTTATATAATTTATCCCAACCTTATTGTCGAACGAGAGTGGATTGCAATCATGTACAGCGTAACGTTAAGAGAATAATTGGATTTCGGAAAGTGTTTGTTTATTTCTTCATCAGTATATTATTTAATTACAACCTCCGAAAACTATTTCTCCCTCATTAAATTTTATACTAAATCTCTTCGATTAATTTGCTACTGGTATAGGGATGGTTGGAGTTGGGTTGGAAAATTCAACATAAAAATATATGAATATTTCCCATTGTGTGGTTGATTAATGTGGTGGTTCTTGATTTTATGATAATGTAATTTTTATTTTTATTGATTTCTCTTGGGAATTCATACATGGTTTATAATAGAAAAGTTTCTCATTAAACTTTATTATAAAATATTCTGATTAAATTAAAGAGAACCAACTTTTTTTTAATTAGACGCAAAAGAAATATTATTTAAATAATTCCACAAACAAATTTGATTATTTATATTATGCAAGTGATAAGAGCATGGGAAATAAATATAATAAAATATTGATAAAATTATTATTATTATTATTACATATATAAATTAATTGATTTTTATTACTTAATTATTAATTTATTAATTTTAAATTAATTTTTTTTATATTTAAATTTTATTATTTTTTTTCATATCGAAATAAAATATTAATATTCAAAAAAGATTAATTAAATTTATTCAAATAATTTTTCTCCAAGTTGAAAATATATCTTTAAATGTCAAAATGAAAATTTCTTCAATTATTATGAATAATTTAAAATATATTATTAATAATGAAATAGAATATTATGAAAAAAAAATCTTTAAACGTAAAATAATCAGTACTCATTTTTCAGAATTTCGAAAATAGCTAGAAATATATATATTCAAGCTCTTGAAATGTTTTTCAATTATTTTATTTAAAATTTAATAATAATAAATTATTATCATTTTTAAAAGGCAATTTTTCAATAACAAATAATTTTATTCGCTTTCTATTATGGAAAAAATTCATAATAATTGAAGTGTGATTAATATGAATAAATAAATATATAATAATATATTTCGATAATAATAATAATAATCATCAGAAAAATATCTTTTAAAAAATGAATTCCTCTAGGAACATTAGGAGAATAATGCAAAGACAAATAATTCGAAACTAAAAGGAATAATATATTTTTTTCATGCTAATGGATGATAAAATGATATATTTAGTACTATGATAAATGTGATTTAATTCCCATACTCAAAGTTAAATATATACTACTATATATATGTTATTTATTCTGCAATATTAATTATCGGTTTTATCATGAATAAAATATAAAATATTATTGAATATGTATATTTATCATAAAAAGACTAAGTGGGGCATTACTATTGATTGTCAGAGAAATATTGAAAATAAATGAAATATCTTTCGTCAAACCTTTACCTCAAATGGAAAACCTGTTAGGTCTACTTTGAGGGATAATTATTCCAAAAGTACTTTTCTTATTCAAGTACTTTTTTTTCAATTCTTGATACCATGCTGGTCAATCTGCGTATAAATATAGGTCAGTCGAAAAGTTTTGAAAATGACACACAAACAGCACATATTCATTATATTAATTAAGATAATTGGTTTTCGAAGTATTCACAGTCCCAATTTATACACTTGCATTTTGTCAAACAAAAAATTGAAAAAATTATTTATTCCAATCTAAATGTCCAAAATATGCGATTTGAATACTTCTACAGCCTGTTTGGGACATGAAAATTTCTGCCCACGCAATTGTTTTTATGGTACAATATGTAGAGAAATCTTTTGATGTCAAATCAGGACGATGAGATGAATGGCTTAATAATTCAACGTTTTGAGACCTCAAAAAAATCGATTGTTTTGTGGGTTGTATGTGAAACGTCATTGTCATGATGAAGCATAATGGAGCATTTCGAGTTGTTTTTTCTCCATTCTTTGAGAACCTCAAGCAAGTAAACTGTGGTATACAAATTCAAATTAACTGTGCAACGATCATCCAAAGAAATGGTAGCGACATGACTGATTTGGCCACGAAACTGGCAACCATTTCCTTGAAGGTGTTCCGAGATCAAAAAACTTTTGTTGGTAATTTTTCTTCTGAAAAACCCAAACAGTTTTGTTTCGGGCTCATATGAGTATATCCATGATTCATCGCCACTGACGATGTGATAAACATGTTTTGAGGCTCCCTGCTTAAATTTATCGATCTTGTTTTTGATCAATTGTAAGGATATGCAGTATCCAATGAAAACATAACCTTCAGATATCCAAGTGTTCATGTAAAATAGAATGGATTGAAGTCTAAGATATGTTCAATGATGCCTAAATTTCATCAAATGTTCTCCGATGATCTTCTTCAATTAATTTCCGAACAGCTTCAATGTTTTCAATGAATACACTTGTTTTTGGAAGTCCTTTTCTGAAATCATCACCGAATAGACTCTTCCAGACTCGTAGTTTTCGATGGAGAATCATCGGGAAATGCCAATTTTAAGCGATCGAGAAATTGCTGTTCTGTCAATTTGCAGTGAAAACCATTTAAATCATTGCTCGAAAGTTTTCCTGTGATAAATTTATATTTTCCGCTTTGTATGCCATATTTAAATGTAAATATTTATTTTAAAAAATGCCATTTTTAATATTAGAAAAAAGTAATACAGTATTAAAACAACTTATTTTATGATTAATTTTTAAAATTTTTACTAAACCTTTCCATATTTTCCATTCCTGAAACTTTTCAACTGCCAATCATATTTGACTGTTTAATCGTATTTTCCGAAAGAGATTATTATATATACTATGGTAAACTTATTTTTTGCAATGAACTGAAAATTGATAATCGTGCTTGAATATTCTGAAAGTTCAACACATGTGGAAAGTTGGAAATATCTAACAGATTTCAGACGTAATCCTAAAGATTCTTGATTGCAATTTAGTTCTTTTGACAATTCTTAACACGATATAGTTGGATTTTGAGAGAGCTCTTGAAGCAGCTCATCATCATTTAAATTCTTCGGCACTCCTAAACGATGTTCATCTTCAACGCTTTCATTGCCAGATTCTATTTTTTCCGATTCTATTGCTTTAAAACTAAGTTTGAAGTCATATAATATTAATAAGCGATATTTGATATCTAGGTACACCATCTTTATTCTAAATAAACACCAGAGAATGTCGGTATTTATTTAAAGTACTAAATAAAAAATCTTGATAAAATCTACTTTTTTATGATACTAAAATTAACTTATAATATTTTGGAAATCTTTTAAGATTTTGATTTAAAGTAAAAGTATATTTATAAAAGCGCAATTACTCTATTGGATACCCAATATTAAACAGTTTTGTGGAATTTTGTTAATAATTATAATTTATTAATTGAATGATGAAATATTATTATTTTATTTGTATACTTTTTAAATTAATTGTTTATTATGAAAAAAAAATCAAAATAATGTTTTCATTGTTTTATTTTTTATATTTTCAAAAGAAATTTTACTTTTTAATGAAATATGAATATATTAAATTAAAAATATTATTAATTATAGAATTAATTCATTTCTTTCAATCATTACAAACAGACTCAAAATAATTAATAAATGGAATATTTATATTTCACATTTCATCAATATTACTTAGTCTGTTTTGTTTGAATTTTCAGATTTCCTAAGATAGACAACCTTAAAATAATACCATTATGATTTTCAGTATGGTCAGAATGATAGAATGAGCAAAGGAAAATTAATTAATAATTAATAAAAAAAATATTTTTTTTGATAAACGATTACACAAAAAACAGTCAATATTGTTAGACCAAAATTCATAAATCAATTTAATAAATTTTAATTATATTTTTTTAATTTAAAATAGATTTTGAAATGAAAATAATTTGTAATTATTTTGAAAAATTCAGAAATTATTTAAAATATTTTTTGAATATTGAAATTTTCAATTTTATCAATGTTTCATGACGAAGAAAAAAGATTTAGAGAAAAGATCACTAATTGAATATTTATAAAATTAAAATAATTGATTTTCTATTTAAAATCAATAATATATATAATTTAATACAATTTATATAAATATGGTCTCATTAAAGCAACCCATTCAAAAAATTTAAATAATTAGATTTTTTCCTCGAAAAAACTTTTTTTTAAAATAAATTATTTGATATTATTTTTTAAAATACAACAACAAAAACGATATAGATGATGTATTTTTCAATCTCAAATTTGTTGAGAAAGGTTTTATAAAAAATCAATGAATATTTATTATTTTTATTTTTTAATTAAATTAAAAACTTTTTTAAATATATAAAAAAGTTAGTTTAGTAAAACGAAAAATTATATTTATAATTATTAAAATTTAGAAAAAATAATTATTAATAAATACTAAAACTCTGAAGGTTTCAAAAAATACTTTAAATATTTTTGAATAATTACATCAATAGTTTGAAATATGTAAGAATAAATTGTATGAACCCGGATCTTTTTGTACCTTTTTGTATGGAATATAAAGTACAGTGTCTTGGAGAAAATATGATTGCTGTTTGATTAGTTGTTTGATTTGAGTTAGCTTCTCTCTATGTCACTTTTAATGGTACTTTGGCAATATCTATTAACAATACCTTCGATATTATTCGCTATTATATATTTTTTTATATTTATATTATTTTATTTTTATACCTTGAATAGAAAAGATATTCGTTAATATTGCATATTTACAATGTGACTTATCTGAATACATCATCTTAAATAGGTTATAATTTCGAAAACTTAGCTTCAGGTTTGGAGAGTGAAATATAGATTTTCAAACAGTTGTAGGTACATAATTTTCAATAACATTTGGACCAATGACATACATCACACGTAGACCGCTCATTGACAAAACCTTTCGTCCACTGATCAGACTGGCTATTATTAGATTGAAGCATAAGTTCTTTCGTTTATTTCAAATGAGTTTTTGTCCCAATTCTGGTTGTATTTAGCAGAATATTGTGAATTTTTTAAGGCTAATTATTCATTGTATATAACTTTAAGTTACTGAACTAATTTAAAATATTTACTTTGCGGATATTCTAAATTGAACTATAAAAATTTATTGATAAAAATATACATTACCGACATCTGATGCTTTTTTGCTTACAATCGTGGATATAAAGCTACACAAGCGGCTCGCGAAATTTGTACAGTATATGAAAAAGGTGTCATAAGCGTGCGGACAAATCAGAAATGGTTTGGAAATTTGAAGAGTGATAAATTCTCACTACAAGACGAAATACGTTCTGGGCGATCTACTGACTTTGATGAGGACCATTTAAACGCACTTTTAAAAATAATATTTAGGATACCCGTGAGTTATTTAAAGAATATTCACTATATTCCTTCGCATATTTAATCGCAATTAAGTTCTACTCCTGCGTTAAATTTTTTGTCATCTATTCTCAATATTTCATTCTTCTATCATATTCAGTGATTAAAGGTCAATTTGAAAAATCGAATATATATCACAATAAATAATTTTTAATGTTTATCCTTTAAAAACGGTATATAGAACATGTGTTAGGTTCTATAACTATGACTCAGGCTTATTTTTAAAATGGTAATAAAACTTTTGTTTGCATACATATCTAAATTATATTGAATTGATTTTTAAACAAAAATATCATATGATTAATAATATCACGAGACAGTTGTTTTGATATTCCTTGTTTAAATATTATAGGGATTCAAAATGTCAATATTCATCCCAAATAAACGAAATTTGTGGGAAGTAATGCTACATTACTCTATTGCCGAGAAAAATGCAGCGGAAACTTACCGCTTGCTTCGGGATACCTATGGAGAACATGCTTCTTCGATGACCACATGTAAAGATTGGTTTTGTCATTTTAGAAATGGCTAGTATGATACGAACGACAAGGAGCATGGGAAGTCTCAAAAACAATGTGAAGTTAGAGATTTGAGAAGGCTGTTGGACGAAGACTCATGCCAAACACAGTCTAATCTGAGTGTCGTATTTAATGTGACGCAACAATGCATTTCAAAACGTCTGGCAGCTTTAGGAACTATTCGAAAATTAGGAAATTGGATCCCACATGAATTGACAGAAAGATGCATTGAATGGCGAAAAACAATTTGTGATGTCCCCCTGCAGAGACAAAAAAGGCAAAATTTTTGCATCGAATTATCACAGGAGACGAAAAATGGATTCGTTATGACAATCCATAATGCAAAGCACCTTGGGTGATGCCAAGTGAACCATGCCCATCAACACCGATACAAAATGTCCACGGCTTGAAAGTTATGTTGTGCATCTGGTGGAATCAGAAAGGAGTGATCTATTATGAATTTTTAAAATCTTCTCAAACACAAACTGGTGAATTTTATCGATCACAAATAATTCGTTTGAAGCAAGCTTTGAATGAAAAACGACCGGAATTGATGATTAGACACAAAAAGATAATTTTACAATATGATAACGCAAGACCACACGTTAATTCAGTTGTAAATAATTACTTAGAAGGTACAAAGTGGGAGGTCTTACCTCACCCACCCTATTCACCAGACATCGCTCCTTCTGATTACCATTTGTTCCGCTCTTTGCAATCAGCACTTTCCGGAGAGCGGTTCAGTTTCCTTGAAGACCTCCAAAATTGAATTGACAACTGAAATTTATCAAAAGAGCCAGAGTTTTCCTTTCATGGAATTTATTCGTTACCTGAAAGGTAGGCAAAGGTTGTAGGTTCCAATGAAACATATTTTCAATAAATGTTATTAAGTATAACCTGTAATAAATGTCTTTGTTTTCTTATTAAAAAAACCAGAGTCATAGTTTTACACTTAATAGTTATAAAAGAAATAATGAAAATAAAAATCCGGATTTAATTATAAATTTTTTTAGAAAAAATAAAATAATTCTTAACAAATATATTTATTTTTCCCTACTAATTCTATAAAAATATATATTAAATAAATATCATAAAGCACGATCTATTTAAATGTATCACTTATATCACATCTCACAGTGAAAAAATTAATTATTAATTAATTTAAAATCGATAGCTCAATATTAGAAAATATTGCTGAAATTGTACTTAATTTTTTTAATAAATAAATTTAGTAATATAAGTAATCTTCCTTATCTTCGCTTCATTTTCGTTCGGAAACATTTTAATTTTTGCTCTTTTATAGTGAAACAAAAAATATTTTAAAATGTAAATGTAATAAATGAAAGATGTGATAATTCGGCGAAAATAATTTAATTATTTCATGGAGAATGTTAAAAGGTATTAAATTGAGGACGTTCCAAAGGAAGACAAAATTCTTTAGCTATTTTCCTCTTGTAATCAGATTCAGAAAGGTTATTATGATTATCATTCTTAGTAGGAAATCTTTTATTATACTATGGAACTCAAAAATTAATGATAATTTTTCTTACAAAACTATAAATTCTCTAAAGATTTCAGATTCAGCTACATGTCAAAAATTATATTTATTTATTAAAGTTTTTTATCTAAAGTTTTTCTCTTTAAAGTATATTTAATGTATTATTATTACATACATTAATAATATTATTCTTACATCACAAAACTTATAATACGTCTGAAATTGCCCGGGTCTCCCACTGATATTATCATCACTATTGTTATCATTGGTAATTTTTTTCCATGTTAAAATTAATAAAATAAAATATTTTTCTTTGATCAACGCTTAAGTAAATACTTGTCAACAAACGAACAATAAAATATGACCAAGATCCATGATATAACAAATTATACAATGTTATAAGAATTTAGTTCAGAAATAAAGGAAACTGTGATAGGCAAAGTGGAAAGAAAACGAAATGTAACGCAAGATTCCAGTTTGTTACTGAAGATGAAAAGAGCGGATTCAAATGAAACTTGTCGGTATAGAATGAATTAAAGAAAATGAGTTAAAAATGCTCAATTAAGACAGCTAGATACAGAATTGTAAGCCCATAATATGATTGATATCGTATAGATGTGAAGATTTCAATTAGTGTTATTCATATGAGAAGTCGTTTAGTTTAGGCCAGGGAATTCTTAACGATGGAGAGATTTTTTTATGTACAGATGAGTGATTTCAACATGATTTCAATGATGGTGGAATTCGAGTAAGGCACCTGGAAAAGGAGAGATTTGTAGATTGCTGTAAGTGATAATCGGCATGGTTGTGGAAGCATCTTGATTTGGTGTTGCATTTGGTGGGAGGGCAGAATAGCTCCGGTTAATACTGGTGGTTCGATAGTGTACGATATCTTAACGAAATTTTCAAGTTTTCTGCAGCAATACATAATGCAAAGCAGCACACTGGAAAAATGGTGACTGATACTTTGTGCAGAAAATGTAGCGACTTCTCCATGACCAGCACAATCTCCTTATCATTAATCGATTATGTTTAGGATGATATTGGTCAACGTGCCTGACGAATTTAAAATCATATGGTAACTACGACAAGTCATGACAATAAGATTAATAAAGCAATGGAAATTAATATCGCAAGAGAATTTTCAAAACATCTCGTTTTATAATATATGGTACTTTTTGTGGATAAGTATATTTATATTATGATATAATGGAGTTGCTTTATTATTATTATTATTATTATTATTATTATTATTATTATTATTATTATTATTATTATTATTATTATTATTA